>CM038678.1:601401527-601583230 GCA_021605205.1 Aegilops longissima
TGGACAGGGTGAGCGGATCAAGAGGGTTGACGGCGCACCGCGAGATTAGGCCGCCCATTTTATCATCTCTTTGTCGCTGCTGATCATGTTATGAGAACAATCTATTAGAGCTGCGACAAGTTATCTTGTAATATAACTCTATCTTGAATAGTGATTTCTATGTTATTTCCTTTACTTGATTCCTTCCTTTGTATGTTTTTGCCCTGCGCTTTTAGGGAACTTGTTTGCAGGCGCCTTTTGTCATGAAAGGCCGAAAGTGCGGAACGTCAAGAGCATGTCAAGCGGTGCCGCTTCCGACAAGCAACCTTGTCGCAACTAGTTGCAGCTCACTTAAGTTGTTGAGCGGACTCGAAACAAAGTAAGGGCGCAACTAGCCACGAGTTGGTTCCTCTCACAAGACAGGTTTTCCATACAAAGTACGGTCGTTCGAGGAAGATAACTTAAAAATTTAAAACTGATTGCTCAAACTTTGGCGACTTAGCTTTTCAGTCGTTTGCTTCCCGGTAAGGCAAAACTTCCTTGAACGACGCCTAGTCCACCCCAATATCTTCTCCTTCCCCCCCGGCAAACTTGTGTGCGAGGGAACCTTATTTTCTTTGAGAGAGAGAAAGAAGAGAAAATAAAGATATGGGGCCTTGAGGCTCGTTATTGCTTACCGGGGTAAGCCCTGCACAAAGTGTCAGATAATGCATGCAAAACAAAAAGTAGAAAGCATGAAATTGACAAGATGTGCGGAGCACATGAGCTTTACTGATGCATGGGGTCTGCGCCCGACTTTGTACAAAGGATTATATGCAACATCGGCAAGACTTGTATTGGGGTGGTTGCGGAACAGGTTCCGCAATCGCGCTTCACGGGTAAAACTTACGAAGATGCTCAATATTCCAGGAGTTGCTCACCGGAATGCCATCTTCGGTCTCAAGGCGGACAGCGCCAGGCCTAGTTGCTCGTTTCACCCGATAAGGGCCTTCCCACTTTGGCATCAACTTGTTGGAATTCTTGGCGGACTGAATGCACCGAAGAACAAGGTCGCCTTCCTCGAGACTTCTGGCACTAACTTTGCGGCTATGGTAGCGGCGCAAAGCTTGCTGATAACGAGCAGCTCGTACTGCGGCCTGAAGATGGTCCTCCTCAAGGAGCAGCGCATCATCTTGTCGTCGCTGCTCTTGCTCGAGCTCATCATAAGCGAGCACTCGAGGTGACCCGTATACGAGTTCCGTGGGGAGAACTGCCTCTGCTCCATAGACTAGACCGAAGGTGTCCGCCGATGGCTCGATTTACGCCGTCCTGATCGACCAAAGAACCACCGGTAGCTCCTCAATCCAGTTTCTTCCGCACCTGTGCAGCCTGTCGAAAGTTCTGGTCTTGAGCCCACGCAGCACTTCAACATTTGCCCTCTCCGCTTGACCGTTGCTTCTCGGATGAGCAACAGAAGCGAAGCAGACCTTGGCGCCAAGATCTTGGACGTACTGCATGAAGGTGCGGCTCGTGAATTGCGTGCCATTGTCGGTGATGATCCTGTTAGGGATTCCAAACGGAAAATAATCGACCTGAAGAACTTGATCGCCGACCGTGCTGTCACCTTCCTCACTGCTTCCACTTCTGGCCACTTTGTGAACTTGTCGATTGCAACGTACAAGTACTCAAAGCCCCCGACAGCTTGGGGGAATGGGCCGAGGATGTCGAGCCCCCGGACCGAAAATGGCCAGGATAAAGGGATCATCTGGAGAGCTTGAGCTGGCTGGTGTATCTGCTTGGAATGGAACTGGCACGCTTCACACTTGGTTACTTGTGCAGTTGCATCCTAGAGGGCTGTCGGCCAAAAGAAACCTTGCCGGAATGCTTTGCCGGCAAGTGCTCTTGCGCCAATGTGATGACCACATATGCCTCCATGTATCTGTGCCAACAGCTTCTGTCCATCTTCCCGGTGAATACACTTCAATTTCACACCGTTGAGTCTTCTTCTGTACAGTGCGTCGTCGACAAACTGGTACATACTTGACTGCCGGGCTACTCTTTCCGCTCCTTCTTGCTCTTCGGGAAGTTCTCCTGTCTGAAGGAAATGGACGATCTGCTGTGCCCATGCTGGAGCTTGCGGCTCGACAACAAGGACTAAAGGCACATCTGCTGCTGCGGGAACATCCGCTTCTACGGCGAGACCCTGCGGCTCAGCCGGAGCTTGATATTCCCCGGCAAGCTTGCCGGAGCAAAACTTGTCGGGAGCGTCTGCTTCAACGAAACAAACCCTGGGGCTTGTCGGAGCAAACTGCTCCTCGGCATTCTCGGCGTTGATCTTGGGGACCTTCTTGGCGGCGGCTTCAGGGAGCTCTGCCGGAAAGTAATCACCAGAAACCAACTTCCTCTTCTTGTTCTGTCCAGTTGATGGCGCTACAGTTGGTTGAGTCAGCTTGAGCACAAAGATCCCTGGTTCCACAGGTAACTTAAGTGCGGTGCACTTCGACGGGCCATCAGCAACATCGTTTTGAGCTCTTGGAACATATTCCATTTGTAGGCCATCAAAATGCTCTTCTAGCTTTCTCACTTCATCAACCTAAGCTTCCATCAATGGACTCTAATAATCCTTGTTCACTTGGCGGACGACAAGTTGTGAGTCACCCCTGACAATGAGCTTCTTAATCCCAAGGTCTACTGCGATCCTGAGACCGGCAAGCAAACCCTCATATTCGGCAGTGTTGTTCGTTGCTTGTTCCTTGGGAAAGTGCATCCGACTACGTACATGAGGTGCTCTCGGTGGGCGACAAGTAGCACGCCCGCACCGGCGCCTTGCAGCGAGAAGGCACCATCAAAGTACATGAGCCACTCTTTGCTTGCTTCCTTGACGGGGATGCTCGTGTCTGGAATTTCTTCATCTTGTGTTGGCATCCACTCTGCTATGAACTCGCCAATGCTCTGTTTGATAGTTGAAGTGCTCTCAAATTTGAGGCCAAGCTTGATAGTTCCAAAGGCCCACTGACAATCCTGCTCTGCTTCCGGATTTTGCAGATCCTCTTCAGCGGAAAGCGAGTGACGAATGTGATCTCATGTGCTTGGAAGTAATGGCGCAGCTTTCTCGAGGCCATGAGAAGGCCGAAAAGCAACTTCTGCATGCCAGAGTACCTTGACCTAGCCCCTTGCAGAAGGGAACTGACAAAGTAAACTGGGCGCTGCACCATCCTTTTCTGCATATTCTCATGCTCCTGCGCAGATCCATCCTTTTTGGGACCAGAGCTTGCTGGTGAAGTCCCCTGCTTGTCGCTGGATGCATCTGCCATGGTTGCCAGCTCATCATCCGCCTCCCTCTCCGCTACTAACGCAGCACTAACCACTTGATTGGTTGCCGCTATATATAGCAGTAACTTCTCTTGTGGCTTAGGTGCGACAAGTATTGGAGTGGAGGATAGGTACCTCTTTAAGTCCTGCAGCGCAGCCTCCGCATCCGGAGTCCATTTCATTGGGCCTGCCTTTTCAATATTTTGAAAAAGGGCAGGGCGCGCTCAGCAGACCTAGAGATAAACCTGCTGAGAGCAGCCACGCAACCGGCAGGTCTTCGTACATCCTTGACGCGCTTTGGTGCTTCAATCTGCTCAATGGCCTTGATCTTGTCGGGATTGGCTTCAATTCCCCTCTGAGACACAAAGAACCCGAGAAGCTTGCCGGAGAGGACTCCAAACACGCACTTCTCGGGGTTGAGCTTGAGGTTGATCTTGCGCAGATTTGCAAATGTTTCGTCTAAATCTTGGATCAGAGTTGCCCTGTCCTTGCTTTTGACCACTATGTCATCCATATAAGCTTCCACATTTCTGTGTATTTGCGGCTCAAAAGCGTGATGGACTACTCTTGCAAATGTTGAACCAGCATTCTTTAGTCCGAAAGGCATCCGTACAAAAACAAGTATGTGCCACATGGGGTGATGAATGCGTCTTCTCTCATCCTCTTCTCGCCATGAAGATCTGATGGTATCCCGAGTATGCATCAAGAAATGAAAGCAAATCACATCCGGCCGTGGAGTCAACAATCTGGTCGACACGCTGCAAGGAAATGGGTCTTTAGGACAAGCTTTATTAACATCGGTAAAGTCGATACAAAGCCTCCATTTCCGCTTGCCTTACGCGACGACTACAGATTGGCCAACCACGAGGATGGAGCACTCCTCGACAAGGCCTGCTGCTTCCAACTTCTTGATTTCTTCTGCGATGAACTCTTGGCGCCCACCGCTTCGGACTTTCGCTTGACGGGCTGCGATGAGGACAGACGGCAAGATGGTGCTCAATTACTTTCCTGGAACACCGGGATGTCGACGGTTGCCATGCAAACACGCCGACGTCAGCCGCAGAAAGCAACGAGCGCCTTCCTATTTAGGGTCGAGAGGCAGCGATGGTGAAGGTACCACCAGGTGCCGCCCTCCTTGGCGACACCTCTTGGTCTCTGGAGCTGCCATTATCTTCTTACACTTGCGGTGGAGCTCGATGGTGCGTCCTCGACGGTAGCGCAGCAATCCGAAGAGGTGCGCTTGCCGGAGTGGGCATCAGAGCTCTTGCCGGACTTGGTCTTCTTCATGCCCCCGGGAGCTTCAACGGCAAGTGACTTGTGATCTGCTGCGGTTGCTGCTTCCCGGTAGATCTTGTCGGCACAGATAAGAGCATCCTTCTTGTCGCCAGGGACAGAAATGACACTTATCGGGCGGGCATCTTGAGCAAGTTGTATGCATAATGAGAGGCTGCCATGAACTTGGCGAGTCTTTGACGGCCAAGTATCCCATTGTAAGGCAATGGAAAATCAGCAACGTCAAAAGTGACCCTCTCAGTCCTGAAGTTCAATTCGCTGCCAAATGTCACCGGCAACGTGATCTTTCCCTTGGGCTTGCTCCTTCCCGGATTGATTCCTTGGAATGTGCCGGTCTCTTCGAGCTCACTGTTAGGGATTTGAAGTTTCTGGAGTACCGCGGAGGAGATCAGGTTCAGGCCGGCCCCGCCGTCAACTAGCATCTTAGTGACCTTGAGGTTGCGGATAGTTGGTGAAACCAACATCGGCAAACACCCGACCGCAGTTATGCGATCAGGGTGGTCCTCAATATCAAAGATGATAGGCGTGCTGGACCATTTCAGAGGTTTGCGTGACTCTATGGACGGTTCTTCTGCATTGACTTCCCGCATCCACCGCTTGAGTGGCGGTGTGAAGTATGCGAGAAGCACCGCCAACGCACAAGACCTCTCGTGGCTTTCAAACTCCTGCTCATCGCCTCGCCATCATCCATGTCTTCATCGTCGCCGCCATCTTCATCCTTGTCGCGCGGCGGGAGGTCTGTCTCTTGCCGCTGCTTGGCCTTGCCACGGCGTCCCCCGGCCGGACGCTTCTTGCTGGCTCCTCCAGCTCCTTCACAGGCCTTTCTCCTTGTCGCCGTCAGATTCAGCCTTCGCTGCTCGACAAGCTGCTCGACCTTCTTGTAGCTCGAGATCATGGCCCTTGGTGCGGTGGATCTTACAATATTGCTTGTTGAGCTGTCACGCTTGTCGGCGGCCGCCACAACTGGCAGTTGTTGCCACCGCAACCTCCTTGCCGAGCTTCCAACTTTGGCTTTCTTGGCACCACCTCCGTTGCCGGACTGCTCAACAACTAGCACATCTTTTCCTTTCTTCTTCCTGTTATTCCGCCGCCGGCTTTTCTTTGCCGGGGCGGCCTCCTCACTATCAGATCCTGCTGCTTCCACATTCTCTCCGGGGAGTCTCCTCCCTTCTTCAGCACGTGCACACTTGTCGGCCAGGGCATAGAGCTCACTGACGTCTCTGATCTTGCACATCGCCATCTCCTCCCGCATCCTGCGGTTGCGCATGTTCTGATGGAACGCGCTTGATTACCGCGCAGGGTGGACGCTCGATGTTGTGTTGTACACGGCTGAATCTTTGAATGTACTTTGCAGGGGTTCTCCTTCCTTCGGGCGAGCAGATGAAGGTCACTCTGGCCATGAGGCTTGTGGCACCGTGAAGGCGCCGACAAACTGGTGGCACAGATCTGCCCAAGAGGATATGGAGTTGTCCGCAAGTGCATGAGCCAAGATCTCGACATTGGGCTTGAGCACCAAAGGGAAGTAGTTGGCGTAATCTTGTCGTCTCGCCCCGCAGCCTGCACCGCAATGGTGTAGATGCTGAGGAACTCCGACGGAGTGCGTCTTGCCGCCGTTTCTCGCACATCTGGCTTGAAGTTCTTCTTGCTGGGCCATCGACTTGCCGCAGCTCACGAGTGAACGCAGGGCAACCTATCACAGACGCAAGTCGCTCGTTCTTCGGGCGCATGCATGTCGACAGAGGGCCCAGCGCGCTGGTCGGATTGACGCCGCGCTTCTCTTCTGCGCTCGATACGAGTTCGAGCGTCTTCTTGTTGTCGTTCATGAAGAACTTGGCGCTGATCGCGACGAGCTCGCGGATCCGACGAGGCGGTGGAGTCGCTGTCGAGGTGGATCCGGCGAGTCGGTGATCTTGGCCTTCGGCGAGGGGAGTGCATGGTGGTTGCACCCCCACAGGTTTCGTCGCCACCGGCTCGTGCCTTGTCGTCCTGCCGCGGCAGCGATGCACTTGGTTGCTGCGGAGTGTCGTCGTTGGCAAAGCCGATGAGACTCTGGATGGTGGCCCTCCATTCGTTGACCTTGTCCGCCGTTGGAGGGTAATCCAGGAGCAGTTGAGCTCGCGCCAAAGCTTCTGCTTGAGTGGTGGGCGGCAGTGGCGAACGGTGCGAGGAGCGGGATATGCTCGGACTTCTAAATATGTTAGAAGGAGCAGATCCCGCCCAGCGACAAATGCCCTTTCGCTCCAGCCTGTTGGCGCGCATGCTGGTCTTGAGTATCTCGAGACCCACCATCTCGATCTTGGCCCAACGAACGTATGGTGTTGCGAGTACCATGACGCTGTCGGTCCCACACCTCCTGAGATGGACGTGGTGCGTGCACGGACGCCGAGGTCTGTGCGGCCTTGTCCTTGGACTTGGCAGCACCATGGGCTCCCTCGCCGACGCCCGTTCTTTCGCCGGCGTCTACCCCACCACTCGTTTGCTCCGGTGGTGGTGGGTTCGACGTGCACGGAGCAGTTGCCGCCGAAGCCTTCTTCTTTGGTGGCATGTCGATGAAGAAAACGAAGATGTTGCTCGTGTGAACGCCGGATCAGGTTCACACAGCCTCGACGCCCCCCCTACCTGGCGCGCCAAAGATGTCAGGGAAGCTGATCTGACCCACGAACACCTACGGGGACCGGCGGACCGGACCCTTTCGCCAAGTGGGGCGGAGATCACACGAAGAGCAGATCGAGGCGGCTAACACGAGCAGTTTACCCAGCTTCGAGCTCTCCGAGAGATAATACTCCTACCGCTGCTTGTCCGATTGTGTTGTGTTCTTGCTAGGGAGCGCCGAGAGCTACAAGACCTAGCATAGGAGTTCTCTGGTTTCGAATGAACCGAACCCCCTTCTATGTTGTGCATGGGCCTCCTTTTATATGCTCAAGGGGTCACCGACAGGTGGCAACGTAGGCAAGGGTAAAAACGTAAAAGGAGTCGTGGTTGGTACAGCTAGTTGTACAGTGGATCATACCTAACCCTGACGGCAGGGGACAAAGGCATTAAATGCCCGTCTGAGTCGACTAAACAGTGCGGAAAGGGACCGTCAGGGACGCCATCGCTTGCCACGACGGCAATCTTGTCAAGACTGCCACACCACGCGCCATTGGTTGCACAGACCTCTTGCCACGCGCTACCGAAAGGTCCCATGGCGACACGTTAGTGGATGTGCTGGAGCGCAGGAACGGCGTGGTAGTCTGCCGTGGCAAGCGCCTTGCCGCGGTGGTTGTCTTGTCGCGCCCAGAAGCTTGTCGCTCACCGGGCCTTCCTCGCAAGCTCCTCTTGTCGGGGCCTTGTCTTCTGGGTGCCTTGATTGGCCTTCCCGGCAAGCTCCTCTTGCCGGGGCCTTGTCTCTTTGACTTAAATACTTTGTTCTTGAATGGCTCCAAAGGAACCACGGAGGAGCTAGGCGATCACCGCGGCAAGCATCGCCGCGGGGTACTGCAACTGCCCGTGCACAAGTTCGGGATACTGGGGTACCCCTATTCTAGTACACCGACAGGTGGCGCGCCAAAGATGTCGGGGAAGCTGATCTGACCCACGAACACCTATGGGGACCGGCGGACCGGACCCCTTCCGGTTCGGTGGGGGGCGGAGATCGCACGAAGAGCAGATCGAGGCGAAGCACACGAGCAGTTTACCCAGCTTCGGAGCTCTCCGGAGAGATAATACTCCTACTGCTGCTTGTCTGATTGTATTGTGTTCTTGCTAGGGAGCGCTGAGAGCTACAAGACCTAGCATAGGAGTTCTCTGGTTTCGAATGAACCGAACCCCCTTCTATATTGCGCATGGGCCTCCTTTTATATGCTCAAGGGGTCACCGAGCAGGTGCAACGAGACAAGGGTAAAACGTAAAAGGAGTCGTGGTTGGTACAGCTACTTGTACAAAGGATCATACCTAACCACGACGGCGGGGACAAAGGCATTAAATGCCCGCTCGAGTCGACTAAACAGTGCGGAAAGGGACCGTCAGGGACGCCATCGCTTGCCACGACGGCAATCTTGTCAGCACCGCTTGCCTCCGCGCTCCGCTGGTTGCACAGCCTCTTGCCACGCGCGCCTAGAAAGGTCCCATGGCGACACGTTAGTGGATGTGCTGGAGCGCAGGAACGGCATGGTAGTCTGCCTCGCAAGCGCCTTTGTCATGTGGTTGTCTTGTCGCCCCTAAGCTTGTCGCTCATCATTCTTCCCGCAAGCTCCTCT
This sequence comes from Aegilops longissima, assembly GCA_021605205.1. Classification (NCBI taxonomy): domain Eukaryota; kingdom Viridiplantae; phylum Streptophyta; class Magnoliopsida; order Poales; family Poaceae; genus Aegilops; species Aegilops longissima. The sequence continues at coordinate 601,410,329 of CM038678.1, forward strand.
TGCCGGGGCCTTGTCTTCTGGGTGCCTTGATTGGCCTTCCCGGCAAGCTCCTCTTGCCGGGGCCTTGTCTCTTTGACTTAAATACTTTGTTCTTGAATGGCTCCAAAGGAACCACGGAGGAGCTAGGAATCACCGCGGCAAGCCTCGCCAGTATCTAGAATCCCGTGCACAAGTTCGGGATATCGGGTACCCCTACTCTAGTACACCGACAGGTGGCGTGCAAAGATGTCGGGAAGTTGATCGACCCACGAACACCTATAGGGACGGCGGACGGACCCTTTCGGTTCGGGTGGGGGCGGAGATCGCACGAAGAGCAGATCGAGGCGGCTTACGAGCAGTTACCCAGCGGAGCTCTCCGGAGAGATAATACTCCTACTGCTGCTTGTCTGATTGTATTGTGTTCTTGCTAGGGAGCGCTGAGAGCTACAAGACCTAGCATAGGAGTTCTCTGGTTTCGAATGAACCAAACCCCCTTCTATGTTGCGCATGGGCCTCCTTTTATATGCTCAAGGGGTCACCGACAGGTGGCAACGTAGACAAGGGTAAAAACGTAAAAGGAGTCATGGTTGGTACAGCTACTTGTACAGTGGATCATACCTAACCTTGACGGCAGGGGACAAAGGCATTAAATGCCCGTCTGAGTCGACTAAACAGTGCGGAAAGGGACCGTCAGGGACGCCATCGCTTGCCACGACGGCAATCTTGTCAGCACCGCTTGCCACCGCGCTCCGCTGGTTACACAGCCTCTTGCCACGCGCGCCTGGAAAGGTCCCATGGCGACACGTTAGTGGATGTGCTGGAGCGCAGGAACGGCGTGGTAGCCTGCCGTGGCAAGCGCCTTGCCGCGGTGGTTGTCTTGTCGCGCCCGGAAGCTTGTCGCTCACCGGGCCTTCCCGGCAAGCTCCTCTTGCCGGGGCCTTGTCTTTTGGGTGCCTTGATTGGCCTTCCCGGCAAGCTCCTCTTGCCGGGGCCTTGTCTCTTTGACTTAAATACTTTGTTCTTGAATGGCTCCAAAGGAACCACGGAGGAGCTAGGCAATCACCGCGGCAAGCCTCGCCGCGGGGTACTGCAACTGCCCGTGCACAAGTTCGCGATATTGGGGTACCCCTACTCTAGTACACCGACAGGGAGCTCTCCGAAGAGATAATACTCCTACTGCTGCTTGTCTGATTGTGTTGTGTTCTTGCTAGGGAGCGCTGAGAGCTACAAGACCTAGCATAGGAGTTCTCTGGTTTCGAATGAACCGAACCCCTTCTACGTTGGCATGGGCCTCCTTTTATATGCTCAAGGGGTCACCGACAGGTGGCAACCTAGACAAGGGTAAAAACGTAAAAGGAGTCGTGGTTGGTACAACTACTTGTACAGTGGATCATACCTAACCCTGACGGCAGGGGACAAAGGCATTAAATGCCCGTCCGAGTCGACTAAGCGGTCTGCGAAAGGGACCGTCGTGGACGCCATCGCTTGCCACACGACGGCAATTTTGTCAAGACTGCTTGCCACGGCTCCTACTGGTTGCACAACCTCTTGCCACGCTACCGAAAGGTCCCATGGCGACATCGTTAGTGGATGTGCTGGAGCGCAGGAACGGCGTAGGTCTGCCACGACAAGCGCTTTGCATGGTGGTTGTCTCTGTCGCGCCGGAAGCTTGTCGCTCATCGCCTTCCCGCAAACTCCTCTTGCGGGGCCTTGTCTTCTGGTGCCTTGATTGGCCTTCCCGCAAGCTCCTCTTGCCGGGCCTTGTCTCTTCGACTTAAATACTTTGTTCTTGAATGGCTCCAAAGGAACCACGGAGGAGCTAGGCGATCACCAAGCAAGCCTCGCCATGGTATCAGAATCGCCTCGGCACAAGTTCGGGATCTTGGGTACCCTACTCTAGTACACCGACAGAGCCCCGGGCTGGGCCATACAGGTGCCGAAAGCTTTGTTGGCCAGGCCCAAAACAGGCACGGGCACATGCGGCCTTGGTTACGCCATAACTCGCTCGGACCCACCACGTCCCCCACGAACGACACACATCGATCATGCGGCGTCATGGGAGAGATCGTGGAGGTTTCTTTATTAGGAAAAAGCGGAACGTCCGCCCCCTCCCTCTTTATAAGCAGAGGAAGCAGGGGCAGTTGCTGTCCAATCTCGAAAAACACCCCGCTGCTCCCCCTACCTCCCAAGGCTGAAAAGAGAGCAGCGCTCCGCCCCCCATCGCCACCAGCATCACCAACGCCGCCGGTCTCCCCCACCACCTCCGCCATGGCTCCGAAAGCCGATAAGGGGAAGGGCGTGAAGTCGGCCGAGGCGCAGCGGCTCGCGGCGCTGCGAAAGGAGCGGGCCATCTTCCCTCCTCAGCTCGCCGCGAAGGAGCTGAGGGAATGGTACTACCTCTTCTGGTCGACGGAGACGCGGGCGCATCCGCGCACGAAGGTACTTTCAGCCGCCGCATCTGAATTGGCCCCGAGTGGGTATCCCTTCTTCGCGCTCTTCTTCTATTGCGGGCTCTGCCCGCCCTTCTCTGAATTTTTCTGCGATATCATGAACACCTACGGGTTTCGCCTCCTTGATTTCACCCCCAATGTTGTCCTGACCATGGCAGTTTTCGCACATCTTTGCGAAAACTTTGTCGGAGTCCACCCAAATGTAGCCCTCTTCCGCCATTTCTTCATGCCTCGAGTAGAGAGAGGAGAGCCCCTTGCCGGAGGAATCGCCTGGATCTCAAGGATCGGCAAGAAAGAGGCCTATCTGGAAGGAGAGCTCCGTAGCAAGTGGGAGGAGACGAGGGCTGACTGGTGCTGGATCGTAGAGGAGAACCCGCAGCCATTCACCACCCAGCGCCAAACCCCAATAGTGCGCGGCAATGATTGGAGCAACTTGGCACCGGAGGATGCTAGATTGAAGATTGCCGTTACCCGGATCCTGCGCCTCAGGCTTGCCGGACTCATCAGTAGGCGCGAGCTGGCGAGATTTCTTCGCCACCGTGACGCCCCTTGCATGAGAGGAGGAGACCTGCTTGGGAGTTCCAGAACGCGGTAGACATCATGAGGCTGCGCCCGGGCCTCAACTTCAACTTCACCGTCTTGGAGCTTGACGCGATGCTCTTGGAGCTGTTCAAGCACGACCCTGGTCATCCCGAATGGTTCAGGTTGCCAAGGGGAGTCGTTCCATTGTGCAACAATTCTTCGCTCGACCGCATCCGCGCAATGATGCCGTTGTGCGACTCGCATGGAATCGCTCCAACTTGGCAAGAGCCTGCAGATGACGTTGTGCGGCAGTTCTTCGATAGCTTGGAAGAAGTGCCAATCCGCCCCGACGAGCAGAAGGGCCTCACCCGTGACACCACTGATGACGAGATGCAGCGCATCGCCACCAGGTTGGAGGAGGCGGCAGCAGCTGCTGCCGCGGGCGAATTTGGATTTACTGTGGAGGAGGCGGAGGCAGCAGAGGCGGCAAGCCTTGTCGATCGAGAGGAGCTTGTCGGCGAGGATGAGCCTGCCGAGCCCGAAGCTGAGCCGAGCGAGCCCGCTAAGGGCGCCTCCTCCGCACCTTCAAGTAGCTTGCCGCGAGCGGAGCCCACAGCTCCACCAAGAAGGCGTCTCCGCAAGGCCGGGGAAGTGGCGGGCGTCGGGCAGGCCCAACAGCCGTCGCGCAAGCGACGCGCTTCCACCGCGGCAAGCACATTGTTGCCATGAGAGCACCTCACGCCGCTTCACACAAGCTGAGCGGGGCCTTCTGGGACCACAGCTCCTTCACCCGCCAAGCGTCCAAGGGAGCCTACTCTTCCAACTCGTCGCACCGGAGGCGAACCGGAATTCGATCTCTCCGCGCTCAGCTCCGAGGAAGAAGAAGAGTAAGCTTCTGTGTTGTACTTGTAATTCTTCAATTTGTTCCTTTGTCTTGTATCTGATTTGCTTCATTCTGAACTCTTTCCTTTTCAGGACGCTGGCCCAGAGAGGATCAAAGAGAGCCAAGACCCCGGTGATCGTCATCGAGGACGAACCCATCAGCAAAGGGGGGGCGCGTCGAGACCTCCTTGCCGGACCCGGCGACTCTTCCACAAAGCAGCCCCCAGCGCAGCCCCCAGCGTAAGTATATGGCTTTCTTCCAGCTGTTAGGCGTGCATGGGTGCTCTTCATTTGCTGATATCTGATTGTTGATCTGTGTAGGAGCAGAGCAGCCCCACCAGGAGGGCCCTGAAGCCGTTCCTGACATGCCATCTGCTTCGGCTACGCCGCCAAGGGAGGATCCCCCGGCAAGGGAGCGCTCTCCGGCAAGGGAGGCTTCTCCGGCAAGGGACGACTCTCCGGCAAGGGATGGCACCATCGACCCTCCGGTGGCTGAGACTGCAGCTGCAGATCCCATCGCAGGTAATCCTCTTGCCTGTAAGCTGCCCTTGTGTTTTTCTTCTTCTGACCATCCTTTGGATCTTTGCTTGACTTTTCTTTCTTTTTCGGCCATCAGATCCATCCGCCGCAGAGCCGATGGAGACTGAAGTCGCCGGCGAGGAGGACGCGCGCGGAAACATTGACGACGCCGCCGTCTCCGAGGAGGAAGCCGGCGCTGACGAGCCCGCCGGCGAAGAGGCCGCCAAGGCTGCCGCCGCTGGTGGGCGAGGGGTCCGCGATCGCCGACGACCACGAGGCGCAGGAGCGCCAGTCGCTACACCGACCGCTGATCCCTCCGCCGCTGCCGCAGCGCCAGGCTCCGAGGAGCCCCAGCCCGGTGCCTACCTGAAGGCCGGCGATGGCGTCTTCATCAAGCTCCCCTGGGCGTCGAGCTCCAGGGCACCGGTCGAAGGAGATACCTTCGACGAAGAGCTGCTCGCCTCCGCTGGGTTGTCGTTGGTCGACGCGCCAAGCAGCAGCAGCAGCGAAGTCCGAGGAGGAGCAGCAAATGTTGCGAAGCTGCTTGTCGCTCTGAATACCGACAAGCCAAGCTGGAATCGCGAGAAGCGCTTTGTCGCGGGGCGGAGCAGACTTGGAGAAGCGCGCGGAGGAGCTCCGGGGCGCCAACCAAGAAGCTCTCCGGAGCGTGGCAGAAAAGCGGGAGCGACTCGCTGAGGAGCGCACAGCCTTCATCCTTGAGAAGGCTGAGGTTGAGGAGCAGCAGTGCCTTGCTGCCGAGAAGTTGTCTGTGCAAGAAGGCGAGCTGGCGCAGCGGAAGATCAATATTGATAGCCATGAGGAAGAACTTGCCGCGCGCGAGCAAACAATTGGCGGAGCTCTCAAGGAAGCAAAGGACGCCGCCGCAGCTGCCGAGGCCGCCAAGAAAGAGTTGGAGACGAAGGTGACTCAGCTGGAGGCCAACTTCCAGAAGAGCGGCGAGGAGATTGCTGCACTCAAGAACGAGCGCGAGAAGGACGCCTACACTCTTGGCGAGCTGCAGGGCCGTCTCGCCGAGAGGAGCAAGGAGCTCGACGCCGCCAAGGACTCCAAGGCAGATCTTGAGCTGGGTGACCAGCCGATCGTGAAGCTGGACAGCGCCAAGGAGCGGGAGGTGGCCTTGTTGGAGAAGATCAAGGCCGACGAGGCGCTGCTGACGAGTGCCACGACCGCCCAGAACACCTTCAGAGAGAACGTGATGCACTGGACCGAGGGTCTTGTGAATATTGCCACCGCCATTGACAAGGAGCTGATGGAGCTGGGGATGGTGGATCTCGGGTACTCCTCCGACGAGCACCTCCAGCCCAGCGCCAAGCTCAACTTGTTCTTCAAGGGCGTGGTGACGGCTCTCCAATGACTCCGGGAAGAGATCCCAAAGCAGCTGGCCGACGAGTCGCGCGGATCTGTGCTGGAGCTCTTCGAAGGTCTTGATGAAGGTGGCCTTCCGCAATCCAGCGTTAACCGCTAACGTCCTCAAGTCCTTGCCGCCGATCGCTGATGTCGAGCGCACAAGGCCCTTGTCGCACCCATTGTGGATAGGGTGAGCGGGATCAAGAGGGTTGACGGCGACCGCGTAGATTAGGCCGCCCATTTTATCTTCTCTTTGTCGCTGCTGATCATGTTATGAGAACAATCTATTAGAGCTGCGACAAGTTATCTTGTAATATAACTCTATCTTGAATAGTGATTGCAATGTTATTTCCTTTACTTGATTCTTTCCTTTGTATGTTTTTGCCCTACGCTTTTAGGGAACTTGTCGGCGCAGGCGCCTTTGCCGCGAGCGCTGAGTGCGGAACGTCAGCAACCTGCTGGCGGTGCCGCTTCCGACAAGCAACCTTGTCGCAACTAGTTGCAGCTCACTTAAGTTGTTGAGCGGACTCGAAAAAAAGTAAGGGCGCAACTAGCCACGAGTTGGTTCCTCTGCGCATAGGTTTTCCATACAAAGTACGGTCGTTCGAGAAAGATAACTTAAAAATTTAAAACAAATTGCTCAAACTTTGGCGACTTAGCTTTTCAGTCGTTTGCTTCCCGGTAAGGAAAAACTTCCTTGAACGACGCCTAGTCCACCCCATTATCTTCTCCTTCCCCCCAGCAAACTTGTGTGCGAGGGAACCTTCTTTTCTTTGAGAGAGAGAAAGAAGAGAAAATAAAGATATGGGGCCTTGAGGCTCGTTATTGCTTACCGGGGTAAGTGCTGCACAAAGTGTCAGATAATGCATGCAAAACAAAAAGTAGAAAGCATGAAATTGACAAGATGTGCGGAGCACATGAGCTTTACTGATGCATGGGGTCTGCGCCCGGCTTTGTACAAAGGATTATATGCAACATCGGCAAGACTTGTACAAAAGGTGGTTGCCGGAACAGGTTCCGGCAATCGCGCCCTACGGGTAAAACTTACGAAGATGCTCAATATTCCAGGAGTTGCTCACCGGAATGCCATCTTCGGTCTCAAGGCGGACAGCGCCAGGCCTAGTGACTCGTTTCACCCGATAAGGGCCTTCCCACTTCGGCGTGAACTTGTTGGAATTCTTGGCGGACTGAACGCGCCGAAGAACAAGGTCGCCTTCCTCGAGACTTCTGGCACTAACTTTGCGGCTATGGTAGCGGCGCAAAGCTTGCTGATAACGAGCAGCTCGTACAGCGGCCTGAAGACGGTCCTCCTCACGGAGCAGCGCGTCATCTTGTCGCAGCTGCTCTTGCTCGAGCTCATCATAAGCGAGCACTCGAGGTGACCCATATACGAGTTCCGTGGGGAGAACTGCCTCGCTCCATAGACTAGAGCGAAGGTGTCGGCGCTGGCTCGATTTGGCGTCGTCTGATTGACCAAGAACCACCGCAGCTCCTCAATCCAGTTTCTTCCGCTTTTGTGCAGCCTCGTCGAAATTTCTGGTCTTGAGCCCACGCAGCACTTCAGCATTTGCCCTCTCCGCTTGACCGTTGCTTCTCGGATGAGCAATGAAGCGAAGCAGAACCTTGGCGCCAAGATCTTGGGCGTCTTGCATGAAGGTGCGGCTCGTGAATTGCGTGCCATTGTCGGTGATGATCCTGTTAGGGATTCGAAACGGCAAACAATCGACCAAGAACTTGACTCTCGATCGTCTGTCACCTTCCTCACTGCTTCCACTTCCGGCCACTTTGTGAACTTGTCGATTGCAGCGCATAAGTACTCAAAGCCCCGACAACTTCGGGGAAGGGGCGAGATGTCGAGCCCCAGCACCGAAAATGGCGAGGATAAAGGGATCGTCCGGAAGCTTGAGCTGGCTGGTGTATCTGCTTGGAATGGAACCGCACGCTTCACACTTGGTTACTTGTGCAGTTGCATCCTGGAGGGCTGTCGGCCAAAAGAAACCTTGCCGGAATGCTTTGCCGGCAAGTGCTCTTGCGCCAATGTGATGACCCCATATGCCTCCACGTATCTGTGCCAACACCTTCTGTCCATCTTCCCGGTGAATACACTTCAATTTCACACCATTGAGTCTTCTTCTGTACAGCGCGTCGTCGACAAACTGGTACATACTTGACTGCCGGGCTACTCTTTCCGCTCCTTCTTGCTCTTGGGAAGTTCTCTGTCTTCAAGGAAATGGACGATCTCTCGTGCCCATCTTTGGAGCTTGCGGCTCGACAACAAGGACTAAAGGCACATCTCCTGCGGTGGGAACATCCGCTTCTACGGCGAGACCCTGCGGCTCAGCCGGAGCTTGATATTCCCCGGCAAGCTTGCCGGAGCAAAACTTGTCGGGAGCGTCTGCTTCAACGAAACAAACCCTGGGGCTTGTCGGAGCAAACTGCTCCTCAGCATTCTCGGCGTTGATCTTGGGGACCTTCTTGGCGGCGGCTTCAGGGAGCTCTGCCGGAAAGTAATCACCAGAAACCAACTTCCTCTTCTTGTTCTGTCCAGTTCATGGCGCTACAGTTGGTTGAGTCAGCTTGAGCACAAAGATCCCTGGTTCCACAGGTAACTTAAGTGCGGCGCACTTCGACAGGCCATCAGCAACATCATTTTGAGCTCTTGGAACATATTCCATTTGTAGGCCATCAAAGTGCTCTTCTAGCTTTCTCACTTCATCAACGTAAGCTTCCATCAATGGACTCTGATAATCCTTGTTCACTTGGCGGACGACAAGCTGTGAGTCACCCCTGACAATGAGCTTCTTAATCCCAAGGTCTACTGTGATCCTAAGACCGGCAAGCAAACCCTCATATTCGGCAGTGTTGTTCGTTGCTTGTTCCTTGGGAAAGTGCATCTGGACTACGTACTTGAGGTGCTCTCCGGTGGGTGTGACAAGTAGCACGCCCTTGGCGCCTTGCAAATGAGAAGGCACCATCAAAGTACATGAGCCACTCTTTGCTTGCTTCCTTGACGGGATGCTCGTTTCGAATTTCTTCATCTTGTGTTGGCGTCCACTCTGCTATGAACTCTGCCAATGCTCGCTTTGGATAGTTGAAGTGCTCTCAAATTTGAGGCCAAAGCTTGACAGTTCCAAAGCCCACTCGACAATCCTGCTGTTGCTTCCGGATTCTGCAAAGATCCTCTTCACGGAAGCGAGTGACGACTGTGATCTCATGTGCTTGGAAGTAATGGCGCAGCTTTCTCGAGGCCATGAGAAGGCCAAAAGCAACTTCGCATGCCGAGTACCTTGACCTAGCCCCTTGCGTAGGGAACCGACAAAGTAAACTGGCGCTACACCATCCTTTTCGCATATTCTCATGCTCCTGCGCAGATCCATCCTTTTTGGGACCAGAGCTTGCTGGTGAAGTCCCCTGCTTGTCGCTGGATGCATCTGCCATGGTTGCCGGCTCATCATCCGCCTCCCTCTCCGCTACTAACGCAGCACTAACCACTTGATTGGTTGCCGCTATATATAGCAGTAACTTCTCTTGTGGCTTAGGTGCGACAAGTATTGGAGTGGAGGATAGGTACCTCTTTAAGTCCTGCAGCGCAGCCTCCGCTTCCGGAGTCCATTTCATTGGACCTGCCTTTTTCAATATTTTGAAAAAGGGCAGGGCACGCTCAGCAGACCTAGAGATAAACCTGCTGAGAGCAGCCACGCAACCGGCAAGTCTTCGTACATCCTTGACGCGCTTTGGTGCTTCAATCTGCTCAATGGCCTTGATCTTGTCGGGATTGGCTTCAATTCCCCTCTGAGACACGAAGAACCCGAGAAGCTTGCCGGAGGGGACTCCAAACACGCACTTCTCGGGGTTGAGCTTGAGGTTGATCTTGCGCAGATTTGCAAAGGTTTCGTCTAAATCTTGGATCAGAGTTGCCCTGTCCTTGCTTTTGACCACTATGTCATCCATATAAGCTTCCACATTTCTATGTATTTGTGGCTCAAAAGCGTGATGGACTACTCTTGCAAATGTTGAACCAGCATTCTTTAGTCCGAAAGGCATCCGTACAAAACAGTATGTGCCACATGGGGTGATGAATGCGGTCTTCTCCTCATCCTCTTCTGCCATGAAGATCTGATGGTATCCTGAGTATGCATCAAGAAATGAAAGCAAATCACATCCGGTGTGGAGTCAACAATCTGGTCGTCTGGCTGCAAGGGAAATGGGTCTTTAGGACAAGCTTTATTAACATCTGTAAAGTCGATACAAAGCCTCCATTTCCCGTTTGCCTTACGCACGACTACAGGATTGGCTAACCACGTAGGATGGAGCACTCCTCTGACAAGGCCTGCTGCTTCCAACTTCTTGATTTCTTCTGCGATGAACTCTTGGCGCTCCACCGCACGCTTCGGACTTTACGCTTGGCGGGCGCGCATGAGGACAGACGGCAAGATAGTGCTCAATTACTTTCACAGGAACACGGGGATGTCGACGGTTGCCATGCAAACACGTCGACGTTCGCCCGCAGGAAAGCAACGAGCGCGCCTTCCTATTTAGGGTCGAGAGAGGCACTGATGGTGAAGGTACCACCAGTGCCGTCCTCCTTGGCGGACACCCTCTTGGTCTCTGGAGCTGCCATTATCTTCTTACACTTGCGGTGGAGCTCGATGGTGCGTCCTCGGCGGTAGCGCAGCACTCCGAAGAGTGCGCTTGCGGAGTGGGCATCGAGCTCTTGCGGACTTGGTCTTCCCATGCCCCCGGGAGCTTCAACGGCAAGTGACTTGTGATCTGCTGCGGCTGCTGCTTCCCGGTAGATCTTGTCGGCGCAGATAAGAGCATCCTTCTTGTCGCCAGGGACAGAAATGACACTTATCGGGCGGGCATCTTGAGCAAGTTGTATGCATAATGAGAGGCTTCCATGAACTTGGCGAGTCTTTGGGCGGCCAAGTATCCCATTGTAAGGCAATGGAAAATCAACAACGTCAAAAGTGACCCTCTCGATCACGAAGTTCAATTCACGCCAAATGTCACCGGCAACGTGATCTTTCCCTTGGGCTTGCTCCTTCCCAGATTAATTCCTTGGAATGTGCCGGTCTCTTCGAGCTCACTGTCAGGGATCTGAAGTTTCTGGAGTACCGCGGAGGAGATCAGGTTCAGGTCGGCCCCGCCGTCAACTAGCATCTTAGTGACCTTGAGGTTGCGGATAGTTGGTGAAACCAACATCGGCGAACACCCGACCGCAGTTATGCGATCAGGGTGGTCCTCAATATCAAAGATGATAGGCGTGCTGGACCATTTCAGAGGTTTGCGTGACTCTACGGATGGTTCTGCTGCATTGACTTCCCGCATCCACTGCTTGAGCTGGCGGTGTGAAGTATGCAGAGAAGCACAGCCGTCAACACACAAGACCTCTGTGGCTTTCTGAAACTCCTGCTCATCAGTCTCGTCATCATCCATGTCTTCATCGTCGTCGTCATCTTCATCCTTGTCGCGGCCGCGGGGAGGTCTGTCTCCTTGCCGCTGCTTGGCCTTGCCACGGCGTCCCCCCCGGCCGGGACGTTTCTTGCTGGCTCCTCCAGCACCTTCCTGGGCCTTCTCCTTGTCGCGTCGCTCGTACTCAGCCTTCTGCTGCTCGACAAGCTGCTCGACCTTCTTGCAGCTCTGGAGATCATGGCCCTTGGTGCGGTGGATCTTGCAACATTGCTTGTTGGAGCTGTCCCCTTGTCGGCGTCGCCCACACTGGCGATTGTTGCCAGCGGCAACCTCCTTGCCGGAGCTTCCAACTTTGGCTTTCTTGGCGCCACCTCCGTTGCCGGACTGCTCAACAGCTAGCACATCTTTTCCTTTCTTCTTCCTGTTATTTCGTCGCCGGCTTTTCTTTGCCGGGGCGGCCTCCTCACTATCAGATCCTGCTGCTTCCACATTCTCTCCGGGGAGTCTCCTCCCTTCTTCAGCACATGCACACTTGTCGGCCAGGGCATAGAGCTCACTGACGTCTCTGATCTTGCACATCGCCATCTCCTCCCGCATCCTGCGGTTGCGCACGTTCTGATGGAGCGCGCTGATTACCGCGAGGGTGGGCGTCTGATGATGTTGTCTTTGTACAGCTGAATCTTTGAATGTACTTGCGGGGTTCTCCTTACTTCAGGCGGCGGATGAAGGTCACTCTCTTGGCCATGAGGCTTGTGGCCGCATGTGAAGGCGCCGACAAACTGGTGGCACAGATCTGCCCAAGAGGATATGGAGTTGTCCGGCAAGGGCATGAGCCAAGATCTGACATTGGGCTTGAGCACCAAAAAGGAAGTAGTTGGCCAGAATCTTGTCGTCTACGCCCCGGCGCTTGCTGCAATGGTGTAGATCTTTGAGGAACTCCGACGGGTGCGTCTTGCCGTCGTACTTCTCTGGCACATCTGGCTTGAAGTTCTTCTTGCTGGGCCACTGGACTTGCCGCAGCTCACGTGTGAACGCAGGGCAACCTACCGCGTACAAGCGCTTCTCGCGATTCCAGCTTGGCTTGTCGGGTGCGGTAGAGCGACAGCAGCTTCGGCAACAGCTGCTCCTCCTCAGACTCGCCGCTGCTGCTGCTTGGCGCGTCGACCAACGACAACCCAGCGGAGGCAAGCAGCTCTTCGTCGAAGGTCTCTCCTTCGACCGGTGCCCTGGAGCTCGACGCCCAGGGGAGCTTGATGAAGACGCCATCACTGGCCTTCAGGTAGGCACCGGGCTGGGGCTCCTCAAAGCCTGGCGCTGCGGCAGCGGCGGAGGGATCAGCGGTCCGATTATGGCGCTGGCGCTCCTGCGGCCTCGAAGGTCGTCGATCGATCGCCGGACCCCTCGCCAGCTTCTGCGGCGGCAGCCTTGGCGGCCTCTTCGCCGGCGGGCTCGTCAGCGCCGGCTTCCTCCTCGGCGACGGCAGCGTTGTCAGTGTTGCCGCGCGCGTCCTCCTCGCGGCGACTTCAGTCTCCATCGGCTCTGCGGCGGATGGATCTGATGGCCGAAAAAGAAAGAAAAGTCAAGCAAAGATCCAAAGGATGGTGAGAAGAAGAAAAACACAAGGGCAGCTTACGAGGCGAGAGATTACTGCGATGGGATGCGCAGCTGCGGTCTCAACCACCGGGAGGTCGATGGTGCCATTCCTTGCGGAGAGCCATCCCTTGCGGAGAAGCCTCCCTTGCGGAGGCGCTCCCTTGCTGGGATCCTCCCTTGGCGGCGTGGCAGCGGATGGCATGTCGAGGAGCGGCAGGGGCCCTCTGGTGGGGCTGCTCTGCTCCTACAGATCAACAATCAGATATCGGCAAATAAAGAGCACCCATACCGCCCTAACAGCTGGAAAAAGCCATATACTTCTGGCTGGGGGCTGCGGCTGAGGCTGCTTTGTGGAAAAGTCGCCCGAGTCCGGCAAGGAGGTCTCAGACCGCGCCTCCGCTGCTGCGTGGGTTAAATCCTCGATAGCGATCACGGGGTCTTGGCTCTCTTGAAGCTCTGGGCCAGCGTCACGAAAGGAAGAGTTGAGAATGAAGCAAATCGGATACAATACAAAGCAACAAATTGAAGAATTACAAGTACAACACGAAGCTTACTCTTCTTCTTCCTCGGAGCTGGCGCGGAGAGATCAAGTCAGTTTGCCTCCGGTGCGTAGTTTGGAAAGTAGGCTCCCTTGGGCGCTTGGCGGGTGCGATAGCTGTGGTCCCGGAAGGACCGCTCCGATTCTGCAGCGGCGTGAGGTGCTCCAGCGGCAGTGATGCTTGCCTTGGTGGGCGCGTCGCCTCATGCCTTGACAACTGTTAGCCCGTCGGCGCCCGCCACTTCCCGGCCTTGCGGAGGCGCCTTCTTGGTGGAGCTGTGGGCTCCACTCATGACAAGCTACTTGAAGGTCTTGGAGGGGCCCTCGGCAGGCTCGCTCGGCTCGGCTTATGCGGCCAGCGCTCCACCGCGCAAGCCTTTGCAGCAGGGGGCACCTCCGCCGCTTGCAGCAAGCTGGGCCAGGGCCTTGTGAGCATAGCTCCTGCACCATAAGCATCAAGGGAGCCTACTCTTCCCATTTCGTCGCACCGGAGGCGGAGACGAATTCGATCTCTCGCGCTCACCTCAGGAAGAAGAAGAGTAAGCACATGTTGTACTTGTAATTCTTCAATTTGTTGCTTTGTCTTGTATCGATTTGCTTCATTACGAACTCTTTCCTTTGGCTGAAGCTTCGAAGCAACAGTGACACAGTCTGGCATCAAACAGCTGACCATCGCTCCGGCTGAACCATCTGGCTTGCCATCCCTTTTTCTTCAAAAGGCTGAAAAGAGAGCGCTCCGCCCCATCGCCACCAGCATCACCAGCGCCGCGGTCTCCCCACCACCTCCGCCATGGCTCCAAGCCGATAAGGGAAGGCGTGAAATCGGCGGCGCAGCGGCTCATGGCGCTGCGAAAGGCGGGCCATCTTCCTCCTCACCTCGCCCTTGAAGGAGCTGAGGGAATGGTACTACCTCTACTGGTCGACGGAGACGTGGGCGCATCCGCGCACGAATGTACTTTCAGCCGCCGCATCTGAATTGGCCCCGAGTGGGTGTCCCTTCTTCGCGCTCTTCTTCTATTGCGGGCTCTGCCCGCCTTCTCTAATTTTTCTGCGATATCATGAACACCTACGGGTTTCGCCTCCTTGATTTCACCCCAATGCTGTCTCGACCATGGCAGTTTTCGCACATCTTTTGAAAACTTTGTCGAAATCCACCAAGCGTAGCCCTCTTCGCCATTTCTTCATGCCTCGAGTAGAGAGAGGAGAGCCCTTGCCGGAGGAATCGCACGGATCTCCGGGATCGGCAAGAAAGAGGCCTATCTGGAAGGAGAGCTCCGTAGCAAGTGGGAGGAGTCGAGGCTGGTGGTCTTTGGATCGTGAGGAGAACCGCAGCCATTCACCGCCCAGCGCCAAACCCAATAGTCTTGCGGCAATGATTGGCGCAACTTGGCGCCGGAGGATGCTAGATTGAAGATTGCCGTTACCCGGATCCTGCGCCTCAGGCTTGTCGGACTCACTTTGTAAGCGCGGTTGGCGCGAATTTCCTTGAACGGAGAACTTCCGAAGAGCAAGAAGGAGCGGAAAGAAGTAGCCCGGCAGTCAAGTATGTACCAGTTTGTCGACGGCGCTTTGTCTGAAGAAGACTCAACGGTGTGAAATTGAAGTGTATTCACGGGAAGATGGGCGAAGTTGTTAGCACGGATACATGGAGGCATATGTGGTCATCACATTGGCGCAAAACACTTGCCGGCAAAGCATTCCGGCAAGGTTTATTTTGGCCGACAGCCCTCCGGATGCAACTGCACAAGTAACCAAGTGTGAAGCGTGCGATTCCATTCCAGCGAGATACACCAGCCAGCTCAAGCTCTCCGGCGATCCCTTTATCCCGGCCATTTTGATGCAGGGCTCGACATCCTCGGCCCCTTCCCCGAGCTGTCGGGGCTTTGAGTACTTATGCGTTGCAATCGACAAGTTCACAAAGTGGCCGGAAGTGGAAGCAGTGAGGAAGGTGACAGCACAGTCAGCAGTCAAGTTCTTCAGGTCGATTGTTTGTCGTTCCGGAATCCCTAACAGGATCATCACCGACAATGGCACGCAATTCACGAGTCGCACCTTCATGCAGTACATCCAAGATCTTGGCGCCAAGGTCTGCTTCGCTTCTATTGCTCATCCGAGAAGCAACGGTCAAGCGGAGAGGGCAAATGCTGAAGTGTTGCGTGGGCTCAAGACCAGAACTTTCGACAGGCTACACAGGTGCGGAAGAAACTGGATTGAGGAGCTGCGGTGGTTCTTTGGTCGTCAGGGCGGCGCCGTCGAGCCAGCGGCGGACACCTTCGCTCTAGTCTATGGAGCAGAGGCAGTTCTCCCCACGGAACTTCGTATCTGGGTCACCTCGAGTGCTCGCTTATGATGAGCTCGAGCAAGAGCAGCTGCGACAAGATGACGCGCTGCTCCTTGAGGAGAGACCGTCTTGAGGGCATTGTCTGAGCTGCTCGTTATCAGCAAGCTTTGCGCCGCTACCATAGCCGCAAAGTTAGTGCCGAAGTCTCGAGGAAAGCGACCTTGTTCTTGGCATGTTCAGTCCGCCAAGAATTCCAACAAGTTGGCGCCGAAGTGGGAAGGCCCTTATCGGGTGAAAGCGAGTCACTAGGCTGGCGCTGTCCGCCTTGAGACCGAAGATGGCATTTGGTGAGCAACTCTGGAATATTGAGCATCTTCGTAAGTTTTACCGTGAAGCGCGATTGCGGAACCTGTTCCGGCAACCACCTTTTACAAGTCTTGCCGATGTTGCATATAATCCTTTGTACAAAGCCGAAGCGCGGACCCGTGCATCGATAAAAGCTCATGTGCTCCGCACATCTTGTCAATTCATGCTTTCTACTTTTTGTTTTGCATGCATTATCGACACTTTGTGCAGCACTTGTTGGGTTCTCGGTGAGGGTGCGTCGACTGCAAATTAAAAATTCTCTGCGCGAGAACATCCAGGAACATGCTACGGAGATGGATCACGATTCGTTACCACTAGACGCCTTGCGTGCGTGCAGCGGAAGAAGAGTTGGGGCAGCGCGTCGCGTGAATCGTATCCTCCTCGTTCGATCTCCCTCGGCGGCGGTCGTCCGATCCTCGTGCGAGTTCGCGGAGCGGCGCAAGTGCACCGCCTCTAACGGTATCCAGCGCGTGCGGAGGAACACCGGCGGCGGACTACTAGAGTCGATCACCGATCGGCGGCGAGTGGAGGTGGCTATTCGCAACACATGCAAACCCTCCACGAGGCGAAGCGATCAACCTCCTAAGGCGAAGCGATCGCCTCCACGAGGCCAGCGTTCTCTGATGAGTGTGCCGCACCTCCACTTTATATAGGCGTCCGTCGCGGGCTCAACACTTGGGCCTCGCCACGGACCCTAAAGCAAAAGTCTACTCGGTCACGTTCCTAGTCGATTCGGATCACATCCGACCGGTGTCCTCTGAACCGACCTCGTGGGTTCCTTCCCTTAAGCGCGACCCCTTAGGTTCAAGTCAGTTTGGTCACGATTGGATCACCTCCGACCTGCTCACGGTTGGTAGCGGCCTCTAGCAAAGGCGTGCCGACCACCAAGCGAACTATGAAGCTGGTTAAGCGAACCTGCACAACGTGTCACACTTCATTCCCTTTGCCACGATATGTGTTGTCGGGCTCAAGGAAGACTGTCATCCTTGTGCTAACCCGACCTCTTTCGTTCGGTGATACCGACCACAATCCGGATTATCTCATAATCCTTGTCGCATAGCCATGCTGTTCTGGTGGGATCACACGAGGGCCAGTATATCTCTCTGATCGGAGGGCAAATCCCATCTTGCTCGACCATGTCTCGCAGCATGGGATTGGACAAACCGAAACCTACCTTTGTAACTACCCGATCCACGGAGTAGCGTTTGGTCGGCCCAAAGCAAGTCTATCACCATCTCGAGTACATGCGTCGGCTCAGGTCTTAGGACATAGAGCGTATGTTGTACTAGAGACTCACAGATGACATATCGCTGCGTCTCATAGTTGGGTCTGTCCGACTCGGACCTTATCTCGACTTCGGATCCGACTATTTCGAATCCGACCAGACCTTTCCAAGTCCATATTATCCGGTTAGCATCCAATGCTCCATGGCTAGTGAGACCGAGCCATCGACCGTGTCATATGCTAGTCTAGTCGGCTGCGCGTCCACACAACCCTTCGACTAGGGACCTTTTAGGACAGTCATCATACAATGCATAGTCCCACAAACAAGTCACGTGCTTGCGATACACATCATTGATAATGTCCAAGGACTATCTTTATTCATAAACACATAGGAAATATCATCATACATGATTGCCTCTAGGGCATATCTCCAACAGATCTCCCACTTGCACTAGAGTCAATCAAATAGACATCGAATGCCCATAGCTCTAACGTGCCCCTCATGCTTGGGTTGTGGGCGGCTTAGTCAGCGGATCTGCAACATTTGCATCCGTGTGAATCTTGCATAACTCTACATCACCATTCTTTCACGATCTTTCGTATCGGTGATATTTCCGGTCTATGTATCGACCTTGTGGTGATTCCTCGGCTCCTTGGCTTGTGCGATGGCACCAAATTATCACAATAAAGGTCCAACGGTTTCACGAGGCTGGGAAAATACCAAGATCATCCATAAAATGCGGATCAAACACCTTCCTTTGCAGCTTCACAAGCCGCAATGTATTAAACTTCGTGGTAGAATCGGACACCGTATCCTGCTTGGAACTCATCGATTACTGCTCCTCCGTTCAGGGCGTACGAATCCGGCTGTGATCGACAATCATCTCTGTCGGTTTGGAAACTAGCATCGATGTAACCCCTTACGATGAGCTCTTCCTCACCTCCATAAACTAGGAACATCTCTTTAGTCCTTTTCGGTACTTCAAAATAGTCTTTACCGCTGCCCGGTGACTCTCACAGGTTGGCCTGTATCTACTTGTTAGGCTTATTGCAAAAGCAACATCAGGCCTTGTACATATCATGGCATACATGATGGATCCGATTGCGGAGGCATCACGGAATCCTACTCATCTGCTTCGCTCATCGGATGTCGAAGGACTCGAGTCTCGCTTAGCCTTATACCATGTGAGGCGGCAAGAACCCTTTCTTCGCCTCACTCATGTTGAACCGCTTCAACACTTTATCTATGTCGTGCTCGGCTTAAGCCGAGCAGCCTCCTCGATCTATCTCTATAGATCTTAATGCCTAAAATATAGACTGCCTCACCAAGGTCCTTCATCGAAAACTTGCCATTCAATGATCCCTTGACCGAGTTTAACATCGAAACATTATTTCCGATCAGTAGTATGTCGTCTACATACAAGATCAAAAACACTATCGAGCTCCCACTTAACTTCTTGTATAAACAAGAATCCTCTTAGCTTTTGATGAAACCGAGACCGGTGGCGACCTCATCAAAACAAATGTTCCAACTCCGAGATGCTTGCTTCAACCCATAAATGGATCTCTTGAGCTTGCATACCTTACTAGTGCTAGTCGGATCGACAAAACCCTCGGGCTGTATCATATACGTCCTCGGTTAAATTTCCGTGAAGGAAAGCCGTCTTGACATCCATCGCCATATCTCGTAATCGAAATATGCAGCTATAGCTAATATGATCCTCACCGATTTCAGCATCGCTACCGGCGAGTAAGTCTCGTCGTAGTCAATTCCTTGAACTTGTCCATAACCTTTAGCGACAAGCCGAGCTTTGTGGATCTGAACATTTCCATCCACATCGGTTTTCTTCTTAAAGACCCATTTGCAACCAATGGCGATTCGCCGGTGGCGGATCAACCAAGTCCCGGACTTGATTCTCATCCATGGACTTTAACTTTCGGATCTCATGGCCTCCAGCCATGCCTCGAATCTGGGCTCACCATCGCTTCGCATCGTGGCGGCTCGTCGCTTTCTAGCAACAATACATCACACACTCTGCGTAATCTCTCCGACCTCCGTGGTTCCGGTGCGCTTCCACTACAGGTTCCTGGTGACTCGGTATGATCTCATCACCAGCCGAGCCGTCCCAGTGGTCCTCGAATTTCTTGAGTCGAACCGTCCTCCACTGGCCTCCCGACTAGAAACTCTTTCTCAAGGAAAACCCGTTCCGAGCAACAAACACTTTGTTCTCTTCCGGTTGTAGAAGCTATATCCCAAGGTTTCCCTCGGATATCCACGAATATGCATTTATCCGACTTGGGTGTAAGCTTGTGCGACATAAGTCGCTGACAAATGCTTCACAACCCCAAATCTTTAAAAAGACAAACGGGACTCTTCCCAGTCCACATCTCATCGGGTGTCTTGTCTACAGTTTTGATGGTACCCTATTAAGTGTGAAAGCTGCAGTTTCTAGGCGTATCCCCAAAATGACAAGGTAAATCCGATTTGCTCATCATAGACGGACCATGTCCAACAAGGTCCTATTCCTCGTTCGACACACCATTTCTCTGTAGGCGTGCCGGAGGTGTGAGCTGAGTACTATACCTCGACTTTTCAGATGATCATCGAACTCTGGCTCATGTACTCACCTCCACGATCAAATCGCGAAGCTTTATAGTCTTGCCGAGCTGATTCTCAACCTCGTTCTGAAACTCTTTGAACTTTTCAAAAGTCTCCGACTTGTGCCTCATCAAATAGATATATCCATATCTACTCAAGTCGTCGGTAAAAGTCACAATCTTGATAGCCACCTCTGGCGGTTGTGCTCATTGGACCACACACATCACTATGTATAAGTTCCAATAGCTCGGGCCCTCTCATAACTCTTTGCGAAAGGAGACTTAGTCATCTTGCCGAGCAAGCATGATTCACATGTCTCGAACGACCGAAGTCGGACGAAGTTAGAGCCCATCATCATGGAGCTTCTTCATGCGTTTCGAACTAATGTGTCCAAGCCGGCAATGCCGAAGTATGTCGGATTTATCTCATTTGGCTTATGCCTCTTGACATTCACGTTATAGACCGGTTCTGTTCTAGATTCAATATAAATAGCCCATCAACAATGGGTGCATAGCCGTGGAACATACCATTCAAAATATCGAACAACCATTGTCCTTTATATTGAATTCATAACCTTGACTCATCAAACATGAGGCAGAAATAATGTTCGACTAAGTGCAGGAATGTAATAACAATTATTCAATTCCATTATGAATCCGGAAGGAAGCTGGAGCTGCATCGTGCCGACCTCCAACGCAGCAACTCTTGCTTTGTTGCCGACCACGATGTCAATCTCCCCTTGTGCCACCGCCTAGTTCTTACCAGCCCCTGCATCGAGTTGCAAATATGAACAACCGATCCGGTATCAAATACCCAAGAGCTACTAGGTATGTCAGCAAGGTAAATGTCTATAACATATGCAACAAGTGTACCTTTGCCTGAAGAAGCATTTCCGGCCTTCTTGCCATGCTCTGCAAGCCACTTGCTACAGTTTCTCTTCCAGTGACCGGTCTCCTTGCAGTGAAAGCAAACGGTCTTCGAGTTCGGTCCAGACTTCGTAGCGGCAGAGGTTACCGTCTCCGTGCCCTTTGCCTTAGCCTTTTTCTTGGACCAACTCTTCTTGAACTTAGCCGATTTCTGCACCATCAACACTTGATGCGTGCCTTTCTTAATATCCTGCTCTGCCACCTTGAGCATCCCATGCAATTCAGTGAGCTTCTTATCCATGCCATGCATATTTGATAGTTCGAGATGAACGTCCCATAGTTGGGTGGAAGAGAACCGAACAGCATCGATGCCAGCTCATCCAAGGCGGGAAGCCCAAACGATCCAAAGCTTGCACATATCCGATCATCTTGATCACATGTGGGCTCGATGGATCACCTTCCTTCAACTTGCAATCCATCAAGGATGCCAGACGTTGAACCTTTCGGTCCTAGCACGTGTGCGAAACATGCTCTTGAGACTCTCGATCATATCGTAAGCCTCAACATTTTGAAATGCTGTTGCAAATCGGGCTCCATACAAGCCAGACATCAGACAGCTGATCTCTGTTGATTCATCAACGAGTTTACAGTAGGCATTCTTAGCTGTGGCACTAGCATTATCGGCAGGTTCCTCTGGAAGTGGATCCTCTAGAACATGTTCCTTTTTATCGTGATTGAGAACAATTCTCAAATTTCTATACCAAGTGGTAAAGTTTGTTCCATTCAGTTTATCCTTTTCCAGAATTGATTTCAATGCAAAGTTGGGTTGAGCAGGTGGTGCCATTGATCTACAATAGAAAATATGCAATCACTAAGCAATGTGTTTATGTAGAGTAATTCTTGCCTTAACAGAAATACTCCCACTGAAGTTGGCATCCCTCCGCAAGCTCTCAGTGATTCAGGATCCGACTAGCGCATGCAACTAGTGAGCTTTAGCATCACTTCTAGCCAACATACCTATACGGTAAGCAACTCCTTGCTAATCGTATCTCTATCGACTCACAGCCGTCGGGAAGGTATCTCATACCCGGCTCCCAACCTTCTTTGCCACAAGGCCCAAAACCGTTTGATAGCCTTGTCAAGTTAACTGATGCAGATGCATGTCCGTGTCCGACCACGAACCCTTGAGTTCAAGGACACCCAGCACCCCAATTTTATGAGCCCACTACTAGGCGTACTTGGCGTGCGAAGGTGCAACATCGGGGATGGCAATTAAGCTTGATATTCATGAGGATCATTCTATCATTTTAACATGCATAGAAACAAAGAAGCATAACAATCACAAATATAACATGATTGTGAAATAGTATGGCTCCTTCATGGGCGTTGTTCTGGGTCGGCTCCGACTCCGATGACCATCTCTGAACTCCATCTTGTTTGTCACGCCGGGCGCCTAGCCGCCAACCTGATCTCTATTATCCAACTACTACAACTAGTAATGAATTTTACATAGAGTCACAAGTCGACACAGATCGTTATACAATATAATGACAGCACTTTGGCTCTGCCGGTGACAAACATGACACGCAGAGCCACGTATAAATTACACACATGCATCACATACATGAGCCATACTATCCACATCAAACCTGCAAAACAAAGTTATGCATAGAATCGCATTCTACCGGTTTGTGTGGCGGTCTGAAATACGGCGCTACGCTTTGCAGGCGGTCCAGAAGCGAGCATTGGCAGAGTTCATAGCGAGTGGGCGCCAACACAAGATGAAGAAATTCCAAAGCGAGCATCCCGTCAAGGAAGTAAGCAAAGAGTGGCTCATGTACTTTGATGGTGCCTTCTCGCTGCAAAGCGCCCGGTCTTGAGCGTGCTACTTGTCGCACCACGGAGAGCACCTCAAGTATGTAGTCGGATGCACTTTCCCAAGGAACAAGCAACGAACAACACTTTGCCGAATATGAGGTTTGCTTGCGGTCTCGGGATCGCAGAGACCTTGGGATTAAGAAGCTCATTGTCAGGGGTGACTCACAACTTGTCGTCCGCCAAGTGAACAAGGATTATCGAGTCCATTGATGGAAGCTTACGTTGATGAAGTGAGAAAGCTAGAAGAGCACTTTGATGGCCTACAAATGGAATATGTTCCAAGAGCTCAAAATGATGTTCTTGATGGCTTTGTCGAAGTCGCCGCACTTAAGTTACCTGTGGAACCAGGGATCTTTGTGCTCAAGCTGACTCAACCAAGCTGTAAGCGCCATGAACCCAGACCAGAACAAGAAGAGGAAGTTGGTTTACGGTGATTACTTTCCGTGAGCTCCACAAGCCGCCGCCAAGAAGGTCCCCAAGATCAGCGCCGAGAATCTTTGAGGAGCAGTTTGCTCCGACTAGACCGAGGTTTGTTTACGTTGAAGCGGGCGCTCCCGACAAGTTTTGCTCGACAAGCTTGCGGGGAATATCAAGCTTCGGCTGAGCCGCGATGTCTCGCCGTGAAGCGGATGTTCCCGCCGCAGCGAGATGTGCCTTTAGTCCTTGTTGTCGAGCATAGCTCCGGCATGGGCACAAAGCAGATCGTCCATTTCCTTGACGGAGAACTTCCGAAGAGCAAGAAGGAGCGGAAAGAGTAGCCCGGCAGTCAAGTATGTACCAGTTTGTCGACGATGCAGCGTATGAGAAGAAGACTCAGCGGTGTGAAATTGAAGTGTATTCACGGGAAGATGGGCGAAGGCTGTTAGCACGATACATGGAGGCATATGTGGTCATCACATTGGCGCAAAGCACTTGCCGGCAAAGCATTCCGGCAAGGTTTATTTTGGCCGACAGCCCTCCGGGATGCAAGCGCACAAGTAACCAAGTGTGAAGCGTGCGATTCCATTCCAAGCGGATACACCAGCCAGCTCAAGCTCTCCAGACGATCCCTTTATCCACGGCCATTTTGATGCAGGGGCTCGACATCCTCGGCCCCTTCCCGAGCTGTCGGGGGCTTTGAGTACTTGTACGTTGCAATCGACAAGTTCACAAAGTGGCCGGAAGTGGAAGCAGTAAGGAAGGTGACAGCACAGTCAGCAGTCAAGTTCTTCAGGTCGATTGTTTGCCGTTTCGGAATCCCTAACAGGATCATCACCGACAATGGCACGCAATGTTGGGGAACGTTGCAGAAAATTAAAAATTTTCCTACGGTTTCACCAAGATCCATCTATGAGTTCATCTAAGCAACGAGTTAAGGGAGTGAGTTTGCATCTACATACCACTTGTAGATCGCGAGCGGAAGCTTTCGAGAGGATGGTGATGATGGAGTCGTACTCGGATCACCGATGACCAAGTGCTGAACGGACAGCACCTCCGCGTCCAACACACGTACGGTACGGGCAACATCTCCTCCTTCTTGATCCAGCAAGGGGGAAGGAGAGGTTGAGGAAGATGGCTCCAACAGCAGCACGACGGCGTGATGATGGTGGAGTCATAGTTCTCCGGCAGGGCTTCGCCAAGCACACGCGGAGGAGGAAAGGTGTTGGGGAGGGGAGGGGCTACGCCTTTAGTTGTCTGTGCAGCTCTCCCCTCACCCCTCTATTTATAGGGGAGGGAGGAAGGGCGGCCCCTCTAGATGCATCTAGAGGCGGCGCGGCCAAGGGAGGGGGCTTGCCCCCCAAGCAAGGGGGGGGGCGCCCCCCTTAGGGTTCCCCCCTCAACCCTAGGCGCATGGGCCCAAGGGGAGGGGGTGCGCCTAGCCCACCAGGGGCTGTCTGCCTCCCATGCAGCCCAAGTGGCCCCCCGAGTGGGGCGGCCCCTCCCGGTGGTCCTCCGGAACCTTTCCGGTGCCCCGGTACAATACCGATATGACCCGAAACCTTTCCGGTGTCCGTTTGACAACTTCCCATATATAAATCTTTACCTCCGGACCATTCCGAACTCCTCGTGATGTCCGGGATCTCATCCGGACTCGAACAACATTCGGTAATCACATACAAGTCTTCCTAATAACCCTAAGCGTCACCGAACCTTAAGTGTGTAGACCCTACGGGTTCGGAGACATCTGAGACATGACCGGGGCGCTCTCGGTCAATAACCAACAGCGGGATCTGGATACCCATGTTGGCTCCCACATGCTCCTCGATGATGTCATCAGATGAACCACGATGTCGAGGATTCAAGCAACCCCGTATACTATTCCCTTTGTCAATCGGTATGTTACTTGCCCGAGACTCGATCGTCGGTATCCCAATACCTCGTTCAGTCTCGTTACCGGCAAGTCACTTTACTCGTGCCGTAATGCATGATCCCGTGACCAGACACTTGGTCACTTTGAGCTCATTATGATGATGCATTACCGAGTGGGCCCAGAGATACCTCTCCGTCATGCGGAGTGACAAATCCATCTCGATCCGTGTCAACCCAAGACACTTTCGGAGATACACGTAGTGCACCTTTATAGTCACCCGATTATGTTGTGGCGTTTGGTACACCAAAGCACTCCTACGGTATCCGGGAGTTACATGATCTCATGGTCTAAGGAAGAGATACTTGACATTGGAAAAGCTCTAGCAAAGCGAACTACGATCTTGTGCTATGCTTAGGATTGGGTCTTGTCCATCACGTCATTCTCCTAATGGCGTGATCCGTTATCAATGACATCGATGTCCATAGTCGAAACCATGACTATCTGTTGACCAACGAGCTAGTCAACTAGAGGCTCACTAGGGACGTATTGTGGTCTATGTATTCACACGTGTATCACGATTTCCGGATGATACAGTTATAGCATGAATAAAAGACAATTATCATGAACAAGGAAATATAATAATTCTTTTATTATTGCCTCTAGGGCATATTCCCAACAGTCTCCCACTTGCACTAGAGTCAATAATCTAGTTACATTGTGATGAATCGAACACCCATAGAGTTCGGTGTTGATCATGTTTTGCCCATGGAAGAGGTTTAGTCAATGGATCTGCGACATTCAGATCCGTATGCACTTTGCAAATTTCTATGTCTCCATCTTGAACATTTTCACGGATGGAGTTGAGCGGCAACTTGATGTGCCTGGTCTTCTTGTGAAACCTGGGCTCCTTGGCAAGTGCAATAGCTCAAGTGTTGTCACATAAGAGTTTGATCGGCCCGACGCATTGGGTATGACTCCTAGGTCGGTGATGAACTCCTTCACCCAAATTGCTTCATCGCTGCCTCCGAGGCTGCCATGTACTCCGCTTCACGTAGATCCCGCCATGGCGCTTCGCTTGCAGCTGCACCAGCTTCTTCGCTCCACCATTCAACATATACACGTATCCGGTTTGTGACTTAGAGTCATCCAGATCGTGTCGAAGCTAGCATCGGCGTAACCCTTCACGACGAGCTCTTCGTCACCTCCATAAATGAGAAACATGTCCTTTGTCCTTTTCGGTACTTCAGGATATTCTTGACCGCTGTCGGTGTTCCTTGCGGGATTACTTTGGTACCTTCCTACCAAACTTACGGCAAGGTTTACATCAGGTCAGGTACACAGCATGGCATACATAATAGATCCTATGGCTGAGGCATAGGGATGACACTCATCTCTTCTTTATCTTTTGCCGTGGTGGGCATTGAGCCGAGCTCAATCTCACACCTTGCAATCAGGCAAGAACCCTTTCTTGGACTGATCCATTTTGAACTTCTTCAAAATCTTATCAAGGTATGTGCTTTGTGAAAGACCTATGAGGCGTCTCGATCTATCTCTATAGATCTTGATGCCTAATATATAAGCAGCTTCTCCAAGGTCCTTCATTGAAAACACTTATTCAAGTAGGCCTTAATGCTGTCCAAGAATTCTATATCATTTCCCATCAAAGTATGTCATCTACATATAATATGAGAAATGCTCTGAGCTCCCACTCACTTTCTTGTAAACGCAGGCTTCTCCATAAGTCGCATAAACTAAACGCTTTGATCATCTCATCAAAGCGAATGTTCCAACTCGAGATGCTTGCATCAGCCCATAAATGGATCGCTGGAGCTTGCATACTTTGTTAGCATTCTTAGGATCGACAAAACCTTCGGCTGCATCATATACAACTCTTCCTTAAGATAACCGTTAAGGACGCTGTTTTGGCGTCCATCTGCCATATCTCATAATCATAGTATGCGGCAATTGCTAACATGATTCGGACGGACTTAAGCTTCGCTACGGAGAGAAAGTCTCATCGTAGTCAATCCCTTGAACTTGCCGATAACCCTTAGCGACAAGTCGAGCTTTATAGATGGTGACATTACCATCCGCGTCCGTCTTCTTCTTAAAGATCCATTTGTTTTCTATCGCTCGCCGATCATCGGGCAAGTCGGTCAAAGTCCATACTTTGTTTTCATACATGGATTCTATCTCGGTTTCATGGCTTCTAGCCATTTGTTGGAATCTGGGCCGCCATCGCTTCTTCATAGTTCGAAGGTTCACCGTTGTCTAACAACATGATTTCCAGGACAGGGTTGCCGTACCACTCTGGTGCGGAACGTGTCCTAGTGGACCTACGAAGTTAAGTAGCAACTTGATCCGAAGTACCTTGATCATCATCATTAATTTCCTCTTCAGTTGGTGTAGGCATCACAGGAACATTTTCCTGAGCTGCACTACTATCCTGTTCAAGAGGTAGTACTTCATCGAGTTCTACTTTCCTCCCACTTACTTCTTTCGAGAGAAACTCTTTTTCCAGAAAGGATCCGTTCTTGGCAACAAAGATCTTGCCTTCGGATCTTAAGTAGAAGGTATACCCAATGGTTTCTTTAGGGTATCCTATGAAGACGCATTTTCGACTTGGGTTCGAGCTTTTCAGGTTGAAGTTTCTTGACATAAGCATCGCATCCCCAAACTTTTAGAAACGACAGCTTAGGTTTCTTCCCAAACCATAATTCATACGGTGTCGTCTCAGCGGATTTAGGCGGTGCCCTATTTAAAGTGAATGTAGCTGTCTCTAGGCGTATCCCCAAAATGATAGCGGTAAATCGGTAAGAGACATCATAGACCGCACCATATCCAATAGAGTGCGATTCGACGTTCGGACACACCGTTCTGTTGAGGTGTTCGGTGGCGTGAGTTGTGAAACGATTCCACATTTTCTTAAGTGTGTACCAAATTCGTGACTTAAATATTCTCCTCCACGATCCGATCGTAAAATTTTATCTTTCGGTCACGTTGATTCTCTACTTCATTCTGAAATTCC
Organism: Aegilops longissima; assembly: GCA_021605205.1. NCBI lineage: Eukaryota > Viridiplantae > Streptophyta > Magnoliopsida > Poales > Poaceae > Aegilops > Aegilops longissima. The sequence goes on from CM038678.1 coordinate 601,438,127, forward strand.
TTGAACTTTTCAAAGGTCTCGGACTTGTGTTTCATCAAGTAGACATACCCATATCTACTCAAGTCATCGTGAGAGTGAGAACATAACGATATCCTCCATGAGCCTCAACGCTCATTGGACCGCACACATCGGTATGTATGATTTCCAACAAGTTGGTTGCTCGCTCCATTGTTCGGAGAACGGAGTCTTGGTCATCTTGCCCATGAGGCATGGTTCGCATGTGTCAAATGATTCATAATCTAGAGACTCCAAAGTCCATCAGCATGGAGCTTCTTCATGCGCTTGACACCAATGTGACCAAGGCGGCGATGCCACAAGTATGTGGGACTATCGTTATCAACTTTACATCTTTTGGTATTCACGCTATGAACATGTGTAATACTACGCTCGAGATTCATTAAGAATAAACCATTGACCATTGGAGCATGACCATAAAACATATCTCTCATATAAATAGAACAACCATTATTCTCATATTTAAATGAGTAGCCATCTCGCATTAAACGAGATCCAGATACAATATTCATGCTCAAACTTGGCACCAAATAAAAATTATTAAGGTTCAAAACTAATCCGTGGGTAAATGAAGAGGTAGCGTGCCGACGGCGATCACATCGACTCTGGAACCATTCCCGCGCGATCGTCACCTCGTCCTTCGCCAGATCTCCGCTTATTCCGCAGCTCTGCTGTGAGTTACAAATATGAGCAACGGCACGGTATCAAATACCCAGGAGTTACTACAGTCTTGGTAAGGTACACATCAATTACATGTATATCAAATATACCTTTGGTGTTGCGGCCTTCTTGTCCGCTAAGTATTTGGGGCAGTTCCGCTTCGATGACCCTCCCTTGCAATAAAAGCACTCGAGTCTTGGGTTTGGGTCCATTCTTTGACTTCTTCCGGCAACTTGCTTACAGGCGCGGCAACCTCCTTGCCGTCCTTCTTGAAGTTCTTCTTGCCCTTGCCCTTCTTGAACTTAGTGGTCTTATTGACCATCAACACTTGATGTTCTTTCTTGATTTCAACCTCTGCTGACTTCAGCATAGAGAATACTTCAGAATGGTCTTTACCATCCCCTGCATGTTGTAGTTCATCACAAAGCTCTTGTAGCTTGGTGGGAGCGATCAAGGATTCTGTCAATGACCGCCTCATCGGGGAGGTTAATATTCAGTTGGGTCATACGGTTGTACAACCTGACATCTTGAGTATGTGCTCACTTGTGAACTATTTTCCTCCATCTTACAACTATAGAACTTGTCGGAGATGTCATATCTCTCGACCGGGCGTGAGCTTGGAAAACAAGTTTCAGCTCCTCGAACATCTCATATGCTCCGTGATGCTCAAAAGCGCTTTTGGAGCCCGGTTCTAAGCTGTAAAGCATGCCGCACTGAGCGAGGGAGTAATCATCGCACGAGACTGCCAAGCATTCATAATGTCTTGGTTCTGCAGAGACGGGGCGTCACCTAGCGGTCCTTCTAGGACATATTGTTTCTGGCAGCTATGAGGATGATCCTCAAGTTCGGACCCAGTCCGTATAGTTCTGCCGTCATCTTTCAGCTTGGTTTTCTCTAGGAACAGCGTTGAAGTTCAAGTTGACATGGCGTTGGCCATTTGATCTACAAGACATATTATGCAAAAGTTTTAGACTAAGTTCATGATAATTAAGTTCATCTAATCAAATTATTTCAATGAACTCCCACTCAGATTAGACATCCCTCTAGTCATCTAAGTGTTACGATCCGAGTCGACTAGGCCGTGTCCGATCATCACGTGAGACGGACTAGTCATCGCCGGTGAACATTCTCATGTTGATCGTATCTTCCATCGACTCGTGTTCGACCTTTCGGTCTCCGTGTTCGAGGCCATGTCTGTACATGCTAGGCTCGTCAAGTTAACCCTAAGTGTTTTGCATGTGTAAATCTGTCTTACACCGTTGTATGTGAGCGTAAGAATCCATCACACCCGATCATCACGTGGTGCTTAGAAGCGACGAACTTTAGCAGCGGTGCACAGTTAGGGAGAACACTTCTTGAAATTGTTGGAAGGGATCATCTTATTTACTACCGTCGTTCTAAGTAAACAAGATGCATAAACATAATAAACATCACATGCAATTATATAGTAGTGACATGATATGGCCAATATCATAAGCTCCATTGATCTCCATCTTCAGGGCTCCATGATCATCTTGTCACCGGCATGACACCATGATCTCCATCATCATGATCTCCATCATTGTGCCTCCATGAAGTTGTCACGCCAACGACTACTTCTACTTCTATGGCTAACGCGTTTAGCAATAAAGTAAAGTAAGTTACATGGCGTTCTTCAATGACACGCAGGTCATACAAAAATAAAGACAACTCCTATGGCTCCTGCCGGTTGTCATACTCATCGACATGCAAGTCGTGATTCCTATTACAAGAACATGATCTCATACATCACAATATGTCATTCATCATTCATCACAACTTGGCCATATCACATCACATGACAATTGCTGCAAAAACAAGTTAGACGTCCTCTAATTGTTGTTGCATCTTTTACGTGGCTGCAATTGGGTTCTAGCAAGAACGTTTTCTTACCTACGAATAACAACAACGTGATCTTGTCAACTTCTATTTACCCTTCATAAGGACCCTTTTCATCGAATCCGCTCCAACTAAAGTGGGAGAGCAGACACCCGCCAGCCACCTTATGCAACTAGTGCATGTTAGTCGTTGGAACCGGTCTCACGTAGCGTCGTGTAAGGTTGGTCCGGCCGCTTCATCCCACAATACCGCGAAGCAAGATAAGACTAGTAGCGGCAAGCAAGTTGACAAGATCTACGCCCACAACCAAATTGTGTTCTACTCGTGCAAAGAGAACTACGATAGACCTAGCTCATGATGCCACTGTTGGGGAGCGTTGCAGAAAATTAAAATTTTTCCTACGGTTTCACCAAGATCCATCTATGAGTTCATCTAAGAAACGAGTCAAGGGTGAGTTTGCATCTACATACCACTTGTAGATCGCGAGCGGAAGCTTTCGAGAGGATGGTGATGATGGAGTCGTACTCGGATCACCGATGACCAAGTGCTGAACGGACAGCACCTCCGCGTTCAACACACGTACGGTACGGGCAACATCTCCTCCTTCTTGATCCAGCAAGGGGGAAGGAGAGGTTGAGGAAGATGGCTCCAACAGCAGCACGACGGCGTGATGATGGTGGAGTGACAGTTCTCCGGCAGGGCTTCGCCAAGCACACGCGGAGGAGGAAAGGTGTTGGGGAGGGGAGGGGCTGCGCCTTTAGTTGTCTGTGCAGCCCTCCCCTCACCCTCTATTTATAGGGGAAGGGAGGAGGGGGCCGGCCCCCTCTAGATGCATCTAGAGGGGGCGGCCAAGGGAGGGGCTTGCCCCCAAGCAAGGCGCGCCTTAGGGTCCCCCTCAACCCTAGGCGCATGGGCCCAAGGGAGGGGTGCGCCCAGCCCACCAGGGGCTGGCTGCCTCCCACGCAGCCCAAGTGGCCCCCCGAGTGGGGTGGCCCCTCCCGGTGGTCCTCCGGAACCTTTCCGGTGGCCCCGGTACAATACCGATATGACCCGAAACCTTTCCGGTGTCCGTTTGACAACTTCCCATATATAAATCTTTACCTCCGGACCATTCCGGAACTCCTCGTGACGTCCGGGATCTCATCCGGGACTCCGAACAACATTCGGTAATCACATACAAGTCTTCCTAATAACCCTAGCGACACCGAACCTTAAGTGTAGACCCTACGGGTTCGGAGACATCTGAACATGACCGGGGCGCTCTCGGTCAATAACCAACAGCAGGATTTGGATACCCATGTTGGCTCCCACATGCTCCTCGATGATGTCATCGGATGAACCACGATGTCGAGGATTCAAGCAACCCCGTATTCTATTCCCTTTGTCAATCGGTACGTTACATGCCCGAGACTCGATCGTCGGTATCCCAATACCTCATTCAGTCTCATTACGGCAAGTCAATTTACTCGCATCAGAATGCATGATCCGTGACCAAACACTTGGTCACTTTGAGCTCATTATGATGATGCATTACCGAGTGGGCCCAGAGATACCTCTCCGTCATACGGAGGACAAATCCATCTCGATCCGTGTCAACCCAATGACACTTTCGGAGATACCTGTAGTGCACCTTTATAGTCACCCGATTACGTTGTGACGTTTGGTACACCCAAAGCACTCCTACGGTATCCGGGAGTTACGATCTCATGGTCTAAGGAAGAGATACTTGACATTGGAAAAGCTCTAGCAAAGCGAACTACACGATCTTGTGCTATGCTTAGGATTGGGTCTTGTCCATCACGTCATTCTCCTAATGACGTGATCCGTTATCAATGACATCGATGTCCATAGTCGAAACCATGACTATCTGTTGACCAACGAGCTAGTCAACTAGAGGCTCACTAGGGACGTATTGTGGTCTATGTATTCACACGTGTATCACGATTTCCGGATGATAGAGTTATAGCATGAATAAAAGACAATTATCATGAACAAGGAAATATAATAATGCTTTTATTATTGCCTCTAGGGCATATTCCCAACACGCAATTCACGAGCCGCACCTTCATGCAGTACGTCCAAGATCTTGGCGCTAAGGTCTGCTTCGCTTCTATTGCTCCGGAGAGCTTCTTGGTTGGCGCCCCGAAGCTCCTCCGCGCCCTTCTCCATGTCTGCTCCCGCCCTCGCGACAAGCGCGTCTCACGATTCCAGCTTGGCTTGTCGGGCGCGGTAGAGCGACAGCAGCTTCCGCAACAGCTGCTCCTCCTTAGACTCGCCGCTGCTGCTGCTTGCCGCGTCGACCAACGACAACCCAACGGAGGCGAGCAGCTCTTCGTCGAAGGTCTCTCCTTCGACCGGTGCCCTGGAGCTCGACGCCCAGGGGAGCTTGATGAAGACGTCATCGCCGGCTTTCAGGTAGGCACCAGGCTGGGGCTCCTCGGAGCCTGGCGCTGCGGCAGCGGCGGAGGGATCAGCGGTCGGTGTAGTGCCTGGCGCTCGTGCGGCCTCAGGGTCGTCAGTGCGATCGCCGGACCCCTCACCAGCTTCTGCGGCGGCAGCCTTGGCGGCCTCTTCGCTGGCGGGCTCGTCAGCGCCGGCTTCCTCCTCGGCGACGGCATCATCGTCAGTGTTGCCGCGCGCGTCCTCCTCGCCGGCGACTTCAGTCTCCATCGGCTCTGCGGCGGAAGGATCTAATGGCCGAAAAAGAAAGAAAAGTCAAGCAAAGATCCAAAGGATGGTCAGAAGAAGAAAAACACAAGGGCAGCTTACAGGCAAGAGGATTACCTGCGATGGGATCTGCAGCTGCAGTCTCAGCCACCGGAGGGTCGATGGTGCCATCCCTTGCCGGAGAGCCGTCCCTTGCCGGAGAAGCCTCCCTTGCCGGAGAGTGCTCCCTTGCCGGGGGATCCTCCCTTGGCGGCGTAGCCGAAGCAGATGGCATGTCAGGAACGGCTTCAGGGCCCTCCTGGTGGGGCTGCTCTGCTCCTACACAGATCAACAATCAGATATCAGCAAATAAAGAGCACTCATGCACGCCTAACAGCTGGAAGAAAGCCATATACTTACGTTGGGGGCTGCTTTGTGGAAGAGTCGCCGGGTCCGGCAAGGAGGTCTCGGACGCGCCTCCCGCTGCTGCAGTGGGTTCGTCCTCGATGACGATCACCGGGGTCTTGGCTCTCTTCGAAGCTCTCTGGGCCAGCGTCCTAAAAAGGAAAGAGTTCAGAATGAAGCAAATCAGATACAAGACAAAGCAACAAATTGAAGAATTACAAGTACAACACAGAAGCTTACTCTTCTTCTTCCTTGGAGCTGAGCGCGGAGAGATCGAATTCCGGTTCGCTTCCGGTGCGACGAGCTGGAAGAGTAGGCTCCCTTGGACGCTTGGCGGGAGCAGGAGCTATGGTCCAGAAGGCCCCGCTCCAGTTGCTGCAGCGGCGTGAGGTGCTCCCGCGGCAACAGTGCTTGCCGCGGTGGAGCGCCACGCCGGCGCGACGGGACTGTTGGGTCTGCCGTCGACGCCCGCCACTTCCCCGCCTTGCGGAGACGCCTTATTGGTGGAGTTGTGGGCTCCGCTCGCGGCAAGCTACTTGAAGGTGCGGAGGAGGCGCCCTCAGCGGGTTCGCTCGGCTAAGCTTCGGGCTCGGTAGGCTCATCCTCGCCGACAAGCTCCTCTCGATCGACAAGGCTTGCCGCCTCTGCTGCCTCCGCCTCCTCCACAGTAAATCCAAATTCGCCCGCGGCAGCAGCTGCTGCCGCCTCCTCCAACCTGGTGGCGATGCGCTGCATCTCGTCATCAGTGGTGTCATGGGTGAGGCCCTTCTGCTCATCGGGGCGGATTGGCACTTCTTCCAAGCTATCGAAGAACTGCCGCACAACGTCATCTGCAGGCTCTTGCCAAGTTGGAGCGATTCCATGCGAGTCGCACAACGGCATCATTGCGCGGATGCGGTCGAGCGAAGAATTGTTGCACAATGGAACGACTCCCCTTGGCAACCTGAACCATTCGGGATGATCAGGGTCGTGCTTGAACAGCTCCAAGAGCATCGCGTCAAGCTCCAAGACGGTGAAGTTTAAGTTGAGGCTCGGGCGCAGCCTCATAATGTCTGCCGCGTTCTGGAACTCCCAAGCAGGTCTCCTCCTCTCATGCAAGTGGGCGATGCGGCGGCGAAGGAAATCTGCGCCAACTGCGGCTACAGTGAGTCCGGCAAGCCTGAGGCACAGGATCCGGGTAACGGCAATCTTCAATCTAGCATCCTCCGGCGCCAAGTTGCTCCAATAATTGCCGTGCACTATTGGGGTTTGGCGCTGGGTGGTGAATGGCTGCGGGTTCTCCTCTACGATCCAGCACCAGTCAGCCCTCCACTCCTCCCACTTGCTACGGAGCTCTCCTTCCAGATAGGCCTCTTTCTTGCCGATCCTTGAGATCCAGGCGATTCCTCCGGCAAGGGGCTCTCCTCTCTCTACTCGAGGCATGAAGAAATGGCGGAAGAGGGCTACGTTTGGGTGGACTCCGACAAAGTTTTCGCAAAGATGTGCGAAAACTGCCATGGTCAGGACAGCATTGGGGGTGAAATCAAGGAGGCGAAACCCGTAGGTGTTCATGATATTGCAGAAAAATTCAGAGAAGGGCGGGCAGAGCCCGCAATAGAAGAAGAGCGCGAAGAAGGGATACCCACTCGGGGCCAATTCAGATGCGGCGGCTGAAAGTACCTTCGTGCGCGGATGCGCCCGCGTCTCCGTCGACCAGAAGAGGTAGTACCATTCCCTCGGCCGAGGCGCAGCGGCTCGCGGCGCTGCGAAAGGAGCGGGCCATCTTTTATGATTGGGAGCACTCATTAAAATATGACATGCTAAAGAGTTGATGTTGGACAAGGAAGACAACATAATGGGTTATGTTTTCTTATATCTGAGATAAAGTATATTGTCATGGATCATCCAACATGTTGAGCTAGCCTTTCCCCCTCATGCTAGCCAAATTCATTGCACCAAGTAGAGATACTACTTGTGCTTCCAAATACCCTTAAAACATGTTTTGCCATGAGAGTCCACCATATCTACCTATGGATTGAGTAAGATCCTTCAAGTAAGTTGTCATTGGTGCAAGCAATAAAAATTGCTCTCTAAATATGAATGATTGATTGGTGAGGAGGAAATAAGCTTTATACGATCTTGTGATGTTGAAGAAATAAAAGCGACGGACTGCATAATAAAGGTTCATATCACAAGTGGCAATATAAAGTGACGTTCTTTCGCATTGAGATTTTGTGCATCCAACCTGAAAGCGCATGGCAACCTCTGCTTCCCTCTGCGAAGGGCCTATCTTTTATTATTATCTTCTACCTTATGTAAGAGTCGTGGTGATCTTCACCTTTCCTTTTTACATTTTATCCTTTGGCAAGCACAGGATGTTGGGAAGATCTGATATATATATATATATATATATATATATATATATATATATATATATATATATATATATATATATATATATATATATATATATATATATATATATAGTTAGCATGAACTATTATTGTTGACATTACCCTTGAGGTAAAAGGTTGGGAGGCGAAACTATAAGCCCCTATCTTTCTCTGTGTCCGACTAAAACTCCGTAACCACAAGTATTGCGTGAGTGTTAGCAATTATGAAAGTCTAAATGGTAGTTGAGTATGTGGACTTGCTAGAAAGCTCTGACATAGACTCTTTCTGATGTTATGATAAATTGCAATTGCTTCAATGACTGAGATTATAGTTTGTTAGTTCTCAATAAAGTTTCTGATTCATACTTTGCATTGTGAATAGATTATTACTTGAGCATAAGAAAATCATATGACAATATCCATATATGTTGCTGTTATGAGAATAATCATGATGCCCTCATGTCCGTATTTTATTTTATCGACACCTCTACCTCTAAACATGTGGACATATTTATCGTTATCGGCTTCTGCTTGAGGACAACCGAGGTCTAAGCTTGGGGGAGTTAATACGTCCATTTTGCATCATGCTTTTATATCGATATTTATTGCATTATGGGTTGTTATTTCACATTATGTCACAATACTTATGCCTATTCTGTCTTATTTTACAGGTTTACATAAGGAGGGAGAATGCCGGCAGCTGGGATTCTAGGCTGGAAAAGGAGCAAATATTAGAAACCTATTCTGCACAACTCCAAAAGTCCTGAAACTCCACGAAATTTATTTTTGTAAATAATAAAAAATACCGAGCGGAAGAAATACGTCAGTGGGGCCACCACCTGTCCACGAGGGTGGGGGGCGCGCCCTACCCCCCTGGGCGCGCCCCCTGCCTCGTGGGCCCCCTGTTGGCCCTCCGGTGGCCATCTTCTGCTATATGAAGTCTTTTTGTCCAAAGAAAAATCATAAGCAAGCTTTTGGGACGAGACTCCGCCGCCACGAGGCGGAACCAATCTAGGGCTCCGGCAGAGCTGTTCTGCTGGGGACACTTCCCTCCGGGAGGAGGAAATCATCCCCATCGTCATCACCAACGCTCCTCTCATCGGGAGAGGGCAATCTCCATCAACATCTTCACCAGCACCATCTCATCTAAAACCCTAGTTCATCTCTTGTATCCAATTCTTGTCCCCAAGTCTGGGATTGGTACCTGCAGGTTGCTAGTAGTGTTGATTACTCCTTGCAGTTGATGCTAGTTGGTTTATTTGGTGGAAGATCATATGTTCAGATCCTATATGCATATTAATACTCCTCTGATTATGAACATGAATATGCTTTGTGAGTAGTTACGTTTGTTCCTGAGGACATGGGAGAAGTCTTGCTATTAGTAGTCATGTGAATTTGGTATTCGTTCGATATTTTGATGAGATGTATGTTGTCTATCCTCTAGTGGTGTTATGTGAACGTCGACTACATGACACTTCACCATTATTTGGGCCTAGAGGAAGGCATTGGGAAGTAATAAGTAGATGATGGGTTGCTAGAGTGACAGAAGCTTAAACCCTAGTTTATGCGTTGCTTCGTAAGGGGCTGATTTGGATCCATATGTTTCATGCTATGGTATGGTTTACCTTAATACTTTTGTTGTAGTTGCGGATGCTAGCAATAGAGGTCAATCATAAGTGGGATGCTTGTCCAAGTAAGGGCAGCACCCAAGCACCGGTCCACCCACATATCAAATTATCACAGTACCGAACGCGAATCATATGAACGTGATGAAAACTAGCTTGACAATAATTCCCATGTGTCCTCGGGAGCGCTTTTCTCTATATAAGTGTTTGTACAGGCTTGTCCTTTACAACAAAAAGGATTGGGCCACCTTGCTGCACTTTATTTACTCTTGTTACTTGTTGCTCGTTACAAATTATCCTATCACAAAACTATCTGTTACCTATTATTTCAGTTCTTGCAGAGAATACCTTGCTGAAAACCGCTTATCATTTCCTTCTGCTCCTTGTTGGGTTCGACACTCTTACTTATCGAAAGGACTACTATAGATCCCCTATACTTGTGGGTCATCAATTATAAAGATGCTCTACAGGTGTCTCCGAAGGTGTTTGTTGGGCTGGCATAGATCAAGATTAGGATTTGTCACTTCGAGTATCGGAGAGGTATCTCTGGGCCCTCTCGGTAATGCACATCACTATAAGCCTTGCAAGCAATGTGACTAATGAGTTAGTTGCGGGATGATGTATCATGGAACGAGTAAAGAGACTTTCCCGTAATGAGATTGAACTAGGTATGATGATACAGACGATCGAATATCGGGCAAGTAACATACTGATGACGAAGGGAATGACGTATGTTATTATGCGGTTTGACCGATAAAGATCTTCATAGAATAAGTAGGAACCAATATGAGCATCCAAGTTACGCTATTGGTTATTTACCGGAAATGTGTCTCGGTCATGTCTACATAGTTCTTGAACCCGCAGGGTCCGCACGCTTAACATTCAATGACGATTTGTATTATGAGTTGTTTGTTTTGGTGACCGAAGTTTGTTCAGAGTCCCGGATGAGATCACGGATATGACTAGGAGTCTCGAAATGGTCGAGAGGTAAAGAGTGATATATTGGAAGGTTATATACGGACTCCGGAATGGTTCCAAAGAGGTTACGGGATTTATCGGAGTACCGGGAGGTTACCGGAACCCCCGGGGAAAGTTAATGGGCCTCAAGGGCCATAGTGGAGAGAGGGAGGAAAGCCACAAGAGGTGGTGCGCGCCTCCCCCTGCCCAATCTGAATTGGACAAGGGGTGGGGTGCGCCCCCGCCCCTTTCCTTCTCCCTCTCACCTCTTTCCCCTTTCCCCCTCTCTGTTGGAAGGAAGGGGGGGTCGAATCCTACTAGGAGTGGAGTCCTAGTAGGACCCCCCCCTTGGAGTGCCTCCTCCTAGACGGTCTTCTCCTCCCCCTCTCCTTTATATACGTGGGCGGGGGCACCCCAAAGGCACATCAATTGTTCTCTTAGCCGTGTGTGGTGCCCCCTCCACAGTTTACTCCTCCGGTCATAGCGTCGTAGTTCTTAGGTGAAGCCCTGTGCATATCACATCACCATCACCGTCACCACGCCGTCGTGCTGACGGAACTCTCCCTCGACCCTCTGCTGGATCAAGAGTTCGAGGGATGTCACCAAGCTGAACGTGTGCTGAACACGTAGGTGTTGTACGTTCGGTACTTGGATCGGCTGGATCGTGAAGACATTCAACACATCAACCGCGTTAACCTAACACTTCTGCTTTCGGTCTACGAGGGTACATGGACACACTCTCCCCTGTCGGTGTCAAAACCGGCGGATCTCGGGTAGGGGGTCCCGAACTGTGCGTCTAGGCGGATGGTAACAGGAGACAAGGGACACGATGTTTTACCTGTGTTCGGGCCCTCTCGATGGAGGTAATACCCTACTCCTGCTGGATTAATATTGATGATATGGGTAGTACAAGAGTAGATCTACCACTAGATCAGAGAGGCTAAACCCTAGAAGCTAGCCTATGGTATGATTGTTGTTCGTCCTACGGACTAAAACCCTTCGGTTTATATAGACACCGAATAGGGTTAGGGTTACACAGAGTCGGTTATAATGGTAGGAAATCTACATATCTGTATCGCCAAGCTTGCCTTCCACGCCAAGGAAAGTCCTATCCGGACACGGGACGAAGTCTTCAATCTTGTATCTTCATAGTCCAGGAGTCCGGCCAAAGATGATAGTTCGGCTATCCGGACACCCCTTAGTCCAGGACTCCCTCAGTAGCCCCTGAACCAGGCTTCAATGACGACGAGTCCGGCGCGCATATTGTCTTCGGCATTGCAAGGCGGGTTCCTCCTCCGAATACTTCATAGAAGATTTTGAACACGAGGATAGTGTCCGGCTCTGCAAAACAAGTTCCACATACTACCGCAGAGAGAATAACTTTTGCACAGATCTGCTGACGTATTCCGTGGCGTGACATCACACCACGGCCAGGCCTTTATATGAATCGTTTTTACTGTTCCACCTCAGCGCGTTTAGCAAGGAGGTTTCCTTGGCACGTCTTATCAAAGCGGAGATCGTGCCCCCTTATTCTGGGATTCTCATCAATACGGACGTGGGTAACCCAACCGCGCCATTGATTACGGCGCTTGGGAGATAAGCGAGTTTTACCAGGCTGGCGGGGGACGCATAGCTTCGTCCGTCCATATAAGGGGATAGGGATCCACCTTTTCACCTACGCCTTCTTCCTCCTTTGCCCATCCATTTCCGCGCACTCGAGATCTAGCGCCCAAGTCCGCACATCCTACCTCAACCTTCTCCAACTATGTCCGGAGCGGGAGGTAAGTGGATGGCCTCCTCCGTCTCGGAGGGGCACATCAAAAAGCTGCGGAAGGCCGGATACTTTTCCAGCGACATCGAGCACCGGCTACCCGACGAGGGGCAGCTCATTCCCACCCCCAGGCCCCATGAGAGGGTGGTGTTCTTCACCCACTTCCTCCGCGGACTAGGTTTTCCACTTCACCCATTTGTCTGGGGGCTCATGTTCTACTACGGCCTGGATTTCCACGATCTGGCCTCGAACTTCATCCTCAACATCTCGGCGTTTACCGTTGTGTGCGAAGCCTTCCTCTGCATCCAGCCCCACTTCGGCTTATGGCATAAGATCTTCAATGTCAAGCCGAAGGTAGTGGGCGGCCGCCAAGCGGAGTGCGGAGGCGCCATGGTTAGCAAGATGGCCAAAGTCCTATGGCTCGAGGGCTCCTTTGTGGAGACAATAAAGGGGTGGCAATCGGGGTGGTTCTACATCACCGAGCCGCGCGACTCTCAATGGGCGGCGGCCCCCGAATTCTGATCTGGCTTCCCCACATGGCTCACATCATGGAAAGAGACGGGCCTGACGTGGGGGGGTTCGGACGAGCTGTCCGGACTCCAAACCTGCGTCCGGAACCTGGTGGTCAAGAATCTCAGGCTTGTCAACGTAATCCAGGTGATGCTCATCCGCCGGATTCTCCCATGCCAACAACGGGCCTTCAAATTGTGGGAGTTCGATCCGGCACATCACCCAACTCTGAAAAGGCTCTTCGACACTACGTATGAAGACGCCTGGAAGGTGCTGTTCAAGGGCGCCGAGGCTCCCACATCCGCTACCGAAGATCGCGGATTTAGCTCGCAGCGTCAAGCCAGCGAGGTAAGTTATTTTACCCTTTACGGGACTCTTTTTTCATAGTTTGACTCTATGCGGGGGATTAGCTGAAGATGTCCGGACAGATTAACTATCCGGCCCCCTTGCCAGAAGACCCAGCGGACGCCCGATTGACGGGGCTGCTGGCTCCGGCACCTCACGTGGTGCCGGAGAAGAAGGCCACGGGGACTCGAAGGAGTGCCCGACGCCAGGTGTTGTCGGACTCATCGTCCGACGACTCCGAGGCGGGATCCTCCTCTGAGGACGAGGAGGAGGAGAAAGAAGCCTCTCCCCCAGCGGGGGGAGAGAAGAAAAGGAAGGCCGCCCCGACTAGGGAGGCCGGAGGGTCTAAGAAAGGAAGGACCCTTCCTCCGGACTTCTCCACCAACGCCGACAATGACGACGAGGAGTGGCCACCAAGGGCCAAGCCCCTGGCGAGATCGTAAGTGTCCGGACTCCGGAATAGTTCATGACTTTTTATTTGTCGCATAGTGTCTTCTAACGCCGAATATGACCATGTAGCCCGCCCAAGGACGAGCTTGCCGCTTCATCGAGCGGCTCCCTGGGCTCGTCGGATGTGAATAGTACTTCACTTCCGACCGCCTCCTCTCCTCGTGTCGCCGACGACACTGCGGTGGAGTCCCAAAGGGGCCCAGCCAGGAGGAGGTGGTCCTGGAGGCGCCGCAAGGCGACCTCCCGGACTCCGGGCGCGAAGGGGGCGAGACCCCAGAGGGCTCTAAGTCTGGCCCTGTGCCGACTCCGCAGAACCGGTGATTCGAAGTCCGGCAAGCGGCCCCTTCGTAAGAAGGGTAAGACTACGACGCCGGTGACCTCCGTCCATCCGGAGGCACCGGATAGCTTGCTGGAGGCGCTTAAAGGCGCCTCCATCGACGAGGAGCACCGCACTGTTATGAGTGTGGTGATCCAGAAAGTTCAGTCCACCAAGAGCGGGCTGACTGAAGCCTGTACCAGCCTTATAACAGGCTTTGAGGTAAGTTTAGAATATGTAAAAATATTACCGCATAGACAGTAGCCCCTGATGCTTAGTTCGGTGTTCGGAAAGAAAAGCCGGACTAAGGATCTAAAAAGATATACGCAGGAGTCTAACATAAGTATGTCAATATGGGAATGCAGGCTGCGCTGCTGACCTCTGCCCTGACTGACCATGGAGGTCAATGCATTGAAGCAGAGCCTCGAGCGGTCCGAGAACGAGCTCGGCCTTGCCAAGAAGCAGCTCGAGGACAAGGAAGGTAAGTAATACCTTATTAAAGAAATACCTTATAGAAAGGATTTGGTTGCAAAAATGACAGGAGTAACGTGGGTATTGTAGGGGCCACGAACGAGGTGGTGACCCTGAAGGAAGCGGTGTCCGTGGCCGAAAGCAAAGCGGCTGTGGAGCGCACCGAGCGAGAGAAGCAGGAGGCGTGGGTGGAGGAGGTGCTGCAAGAGCTCCAGGCTCTCGTGGAAAAACACGAGAGTTTGGAGCGCGACTCGAAGACTCGAGAGTCCAAGCTCGCCTCGGCTCTTGAGAGTGCCAAAGCCGCTAAGGCCGAAGCCCAAAAAGCCCTCCAAGAGATTGAATCATTAAAGAAGATAGCGGCGGGTAAGGCATTCTTTATGCAAAGCAAGCATGTGAAAGTGAATTACCTATTACTTACCTGAATCCGGAGTTCTCCAGGAGCATTCGCAGATCTGCCCCGTAGTGTGTCTGATGCTGCCGCGTTCTACCGCGCCAAGGAGGGGAGCTCGACGGAGAAGGTGTTCTGGTCTCAGTATGCTGAGGCCGAACGTCTGGTGCCCCTGAGCGACCAGCTGAAGCAGTTGGTCGAGCTCCACAAGGTCGCCGAACAGGCCATGAAGGGCCTCATAGTTCGGCTGTGGCCATTGGAAGCCATGCCTGGGAGCTACTTAGGGCTAGTGCAGCGGCTGGTGGATGCCTGTCCATGGATTGAAGTCATCAAGCGCTCCATCTGCATTGAAGGTGCCCGTCGGGCCCTTGCCCATGGTAAAGTGCACTGGGGCAAGATGGATGCGGAGAAGCTTGTGACGGACGGGCCACCGAAGGGCAAGGAGCATCACAAGCCCGAAATGTACTATGAGGGCGTCCTGAAGGGTGCCCGGCGTATAGCGGGTGAATGCTCCAAAGATGTAATTTTTGAATAGACTCGCATTTGTTATCCTGTACGCTGAAAACTAGTTCATATGCGCTAAGCAATGCTTGTGAATTTAAAATATTACCTTATGTGCGGCCGTTTATCAAATTTGAGAGATGGCAAGTCGTTGGCTTCAGCCCCCATGCCACAAGTGCTGGGGTGTTCGGGATAAACTTGAGCGCTCTTGTTCCCATTCTTGGGTCCTTCGAGGGAGGCGCTCAACGCAACGAACAAGGCAACCGTACTTATAGTGCTTGAACACTCTCACTTAGCCATAGAATTCTATAATTTTAAATTTCGGCGAAGCCCCTAGTATTCGGAAGACCGAGTTCGGGGCGCTATCCACGCCTTGGCCGGAAAATGCCGACTCCTCGCTCTAAGCGGCATAGTCTTTAGGGACCCGAAAAAACCTCTCGAACAGCGACCAACTCTCGCCCTATCATGACGGTCAATTTTAGCTTTCTCCACTGAGGTGCTCAACCCAGCTCAACCGGGGCACAATCGCAGTGGTTCTCCCAGCGCTACCTTAGCCAATATAACGGAATGTAAGGTACCAAAACATGGGAGCTCGGCAAACCCAACTATTGACCCAAGACATGATTCGGAGCTGATGCATATAATGCTATAAGTTCGGGGTGCCGCACTTGTGAAAGTGTTCAGACTTATCACACCATACTTTTGGGGTACTTAAGCCCCTAGTGTATTGGTCGTACCAAAGTGTGCGGGTGCAACATGTCATGAAATGAACATATATATAGATAAAGAAAGGAGTGCAATAATAGGCAAAAGCTCTGTATTGTTTATTCGAAAAGGTACTGCAATGGAAGCAGAACGATACAAATAGTGCGATAAGCAAGGGATGGGACTATTTAACATGTCCCCCTCCAGGGGTAAGCTGCGAGATGGTATGTAAAACAGGTATAATGCTCGTAGTAGAGACCACCTGGACACTCGACGTACCTTTCTGCTTCCCAGGCTGTTGCATCGTGAGTTCGGCAATTCTAGTACCGGACAGGACTTCTGGAAAATGGAGTCCTGGAAGTAAGAAAGAAAAAAAAGGAAGAAAGAAAAAGAATGACACAATCGGGAGCCCCTGGTGCGGTTGATTCGCATTCAGGGCGTGCCGTGGTCGTTCCCCTCCCCTTATGCCCGTGGTATCTCTAGAGCGTAGTTATGTACGCGTAGTACTGGCTTCGCAATTTCGCGAGGGCTGGGGTTGGGGTCGGATTGCTATGCGTGCTTGGATCGTGCCAGGCGGTCTTGTTGTAGGTTACTCCGGGCGCGCTTGACAGTGGCCGGACGTTTAATAGCCAGGCTCGAGAATTGCTGTGAGAGGCTGCTTTGAACCTCCGCCGTGAGGGCCGCCGTGTGCTCCTCCGTTCGGAGAGAGCGTTCGGTGTTTCCATTGACCGTGATTACTCCTTGAGGGCCTGGCATCTTGATCTTGAGGTATGCGTAGTGCGGCACCGCATTGAACTTTGCAAATGCGGTTCATCCAAGCGATCGCGTGATAGCCGCTATGAACGGGACTATGTCGAAGATTAACTCTTCGCTTCGGAAGTTATCCGGGGATCCGAAGACCACTTCGAGTGTAACTGAGCCTGTGCAGTTGGCCTCTACACCTGGAATGACGCCTTTAAAGGTCGTCTTTGTGGGTTTGATCCTTGACGGGTCTATGCCCATTTTGCGCACTGTATCCTGATAAATCAGGTTCAGGCTGCTGCCGCTGTCCATCAGGACTCTGGTGAGGTGAAATCCATCAATAATTGGGTCAAGAACCAATGCGGCGAAACCGCCGTGACAGATGCTAGTGGGCTGGTCCCTTCGATCGAAGGTGATCGGGCAGGAAGACCATGGGTTGAACTTCGGGGCGACTGGATCCATCGCGTATACATCCCTTAGTGCACGCTTCCGCTCCCTTTTGGGTATGTGGGTTGCGTATATCATGTTCACCGTCCGCACTTGTGTGGGAAAGCCCTTCTGTCCTCTATTGTTCGGCGGCCGGGGCTCTTCCTCGTCATCGCTATGCAGCCCCTTGTCGTTGTTTTCGGCGCTTAGCTTGCCTGCTTGCTTGAACACCCAACAATCCATGTTGGTGTGGTTGGCTGGTTTTTCGGGGGTGCCATGTATCTGGCACAAGCGATCGAGTATTCGGTCCAAGTTGGACGGGCCCTGGGTATTTCTTTTGAATGGCTTCTTCCGCTGACCGGGTTTAGAGCCTCTGAATCCGCATTTATGTCGTATCTTCAGCATTATCACCGCACGCGGCGTTTATGCTTGTTGCGACGTGACCTGCCATTGCTGTCCTTGGTATCCGAGCTACCAGGGTGTTTGGCCAAGTTGTTGCTTCGAGCTAGCCAACTGTCCTCTCCCGCACAAAAGCGGGTCATGAGTGTGGTGAGGGCTGCCATGGATTTCGGCTTTTCCTGTCCTAGGTGCCGGGCTAGCCACTCGTCGCGGATGTTGTGTTTGAAGGCTGCTACCGCCTCTGCATCCATACAGTCGACGATCTGATTTTTCTTTGTTAGGAACCGCGTCCAGAATTGTCTGGCCGATTCTTCTGGCTGCTGAATTATATGGCTAAGGTCATTGGCGTCTGGTGGTCGCACATATGTGCCCTGGAAGTTATCATGGAATGCGGCTTCCAGGTCCTCCCAACAACCGATTGACTCCGCTGGCAAGCTGTTGAGCCAATGCCGAGCTGGTCCTTTAAGCTTGAGTGGGAGGTATTTGATGGCATGTAGATCATCACCGCGGGCCATGTGGATATGGAGGAGATAGTCCTCGATCCAGACCGCAGGATCTGTGGTACCATCGTATGATTCGATGTTTACGGGTTTGAAGCCCTCAGGGATTTGATGATCCATTACTTCATCTATGAAGCATAGTGGGTGTGCGGCGCCTCTGTATTCGGCTATATCACGATGTAGCTCATATGAGCTTTGTCTACTGTGTTCAACCCGGCCGGGTTTGCTGTATCCGGCGTGACGGTAATCATCCCGAGTCGTTGGGCGCCCACATGATCTGTAGATCGATCTTGTATGCTTTGCCTTATCCTCCAATATATCTCGCAAGTCTGGCGCGTTTTCCCGTGCCTTGGTACTTTTTGAGCGGCGTCGGGGCGTGGCTTGAGCGGAGGGCCGAGAGGCTTCTCTGTAGCGGCCATGGGGTGGCCGGTCTACCATGTCGTGCGCTGGTGACGTGGGTGCTTCCTCCTCTATCGAGGCAACAGCCTGTGTTTGGGGTAGCTTTTGGAGGGGCGTTCGAGTTCATACTCTTCGGCTGCAAGGACTTCAGTCCATCTGTCAGCTAGCAGGTCTTGGTTAGCTCTAAGCTGTTGTTGCTTTTTTCTTGAGGCTGCTTGCCGTGGCCATGAGCCTGCGTTTAAAATGCTCTTGCTCGACGGGGTCCTCTGGCACGACGAATTCGTCGTCGTCGAGGCTTGCCTCGTCTTCGGAGGGGGGCACATAATTATCGTCCTCTACCTCTCTTTCTGCCGCACTATCGTGCGGACTTGCTTCTCCCTCCTCCTGCGCTTGAGTCCTGCTGGAGGGGGCGCCTTCGCACTTGTCCGGTATTATTGTCTCCCATGCCGGAATAGTCGTTTTTACTGTGGCGGGATTTAGAGCGGCGCCCGACGCCGGCGCTTGGGTTGTTTCTTGGAGGGTCATCCTCCGCCGCTCCATCGCCATTCCCATCTTTTGGGATGTCCACCATGTATATGTCATATGACGAGGTGGCCTTCCAGTGCCCGTGGTGCCGGCTCTTGATCGTCTCCGCACCGCCGTCCATACCGTCGATGTCTTGGTCGAAGTCGAGCATGTCGGTTAAATCATCGACAGTGGCTACAAAGTGGGTAGTGGGTGGGCATTGAATTTCTTCGTCGTCCGAATCCCAACCTTCCTGACCATAGTTCGGCCAGGGCTCCCCTGACAAAGAGAGAGACTTTAAAGAGTTAAGGATATCGCCAAAGGGCGAGTGCTGAAAGATGTCCGTGGCGGTGAACTCCATAACCGGCGCCCAGTTGGATTCGACTGGTAGAGGCGCGGAGGTTCGGAGTCCATAAAGGAGTCTGGCACCTGGGAGTCATGAGCTTCGCAAAGGACGGGGATGGTGTTCGGCTCAATCGTCGTGGAGATTTCAGCCCCCGAGGCGGTGTCCAACCAACCGCCCTCGATCGCTAAACCGCTCCAGATTAAGGGTCGGAGCGGATATCGGTGCGGCCTCGTGGCACTTGTTCGGCGGCAGAGCTAGATCGCACCCATCGAGACAGGCGGCACGCCGGTCTGTGGCTCGAATTCGTCGAAGATCAAGTCTCCACGGACATCGGCCGATAGTTCAAGCTTCCAAATCTGACCTGATGGCGGGGCGAAGCTTTCGATCTGCTCCGGATGGCCTAGCGAATTGGCTGCGCAGCAAAGCCGCCGAATCGAAGATCTTTCCGGGAGAAAAGTCTCACCGGACTGCGTGTTGTTGATGATTGAAGGAGCCATCGGGCCTATAGGTGACGACACGAGGAACTCTCAATGAAAGCACCAATGTCGGTGTCAAAACCGGCGGATCTCGGTAGGCGGTCCCGAATCGTGCGTCTAGGCGGATGGTAATAGGAGACAAGGGACACGATGTTTTACCCAGGTTCGGCCCTATCGATGGAGGTAATACCCTACACCTGCTTGATTAATATTGATGATATGGGTAGTACAAGAGTAGATCTACCACGAGATCGTGAGAGGCTAAACCCTAGAAGCTAGCCTATGGTATGATTGTTGTTCGTCCCACGGACTAAAACCCTTCGGTTTATATAGACACCGAATAGGGTTAGGGTTACACAGAGTCGGTTACAATGGTAGGAAATCTACATATCCGTATCGCCAAGCTTGCCTTCCACGCCAAGGAAAGTCCTATCCGGACACGGGACGAAGTCTTCAATCTTGTATCTTCATAGTCCAGGAGACCGGCCAAAGATGATAGTTCGGCTATCCGGACACCCCCTAGTCCAGGACTCCCTCATCCCCTCTTGCTGCTATGCATCTTCTAGATAGATCTTGCATGATCGTAGGAATTTGTTTGAAATTGCATGCTATGTTCCCCAATAGTGTCAACCTCTTAATCCTTCTAACTCCAACTACCAGGGAACACCTCTATCCTCTGGCGACTCAACTCGAACATAGGTTCCTTCCTTCGTTGTTATCCTAGGGTAAGTGTTTTTTATTTGTTGATCACAACTTGCTATCATATACTCATAAGCTTTTATGTTCTTGCCACGTGGCCAAGGCAAAAACTGGCAAAAAATAAAAGATGAGCGACTCTTCCAAGGCTCCCGAGGCTTCTGAGCCGGAAAAGCAAATGCTGGAGACCCCTGAGGTCCCAATCCACAACCCTGAAGACCCTGTCAACCAGAAAAATGACCCGCCTCCACAAACTGAGGCAACACCTACCGAGGCTATGGATACTGACACTAACCCAGCAGACAGACACGACCCGCCAAGTCCCAAACTTTCTTCTCCTACCAAGTCAACTGACAAGAGTCTTGCTGCTGATAATACTAATGATGTTGCTGTCACTGGGTTGGCTTTTAAGGCGCCCGAAGTCTCTAGAGTGTTAACCAAGCACTCCATGAAGGGTGAGACGCCCTTATTGGAGAAGGGCAAGGCCAAATTGGATCTGGAAAACTATGCAACATTCAGTGCAGGTGAGTTACACGCAGGCTAACTAAGTCACTGTCGGCGTCCTGGGAACGGGGGTACCCAGACTTGCCTGCCTGCAGCCCATGGTGTGGTCGTCAACGGCCCGGTACAGCCCAACTACAGCAACAACAACCCAAGACCCTCGCGAGGGGCCAAGCCTCACGAGGCGGACGACGCCAAGACCTCCCTGGGGGACGGCCTTGCTAGGCTGGCTCCCGAGGAGGGGAGATATCTATGCAAGGTGCACCTCACGAGGTTCATATGACGTGAGCCATGACGACCAAGGCTAGGTGGGCGCCAGCAGGCGCAGTGTACCAGTTTCCTCTTTGGTGCTAAGGAGGCAAGCGCAGGCGGGGTCCTGAGGAATCAAGAAAAGGTTTCCATATCGGTGCAACAAGACCAAGACCGCCAGGACGGCAGGACGGAGGTCATCGCGGAGCTCACCGCAGCGTCACCGCCAGAGCCTTTTGCAGGAGAAGACTACTTTTGTCAGGATAGCTTATACTAGTTGTCTCCCTTCAAATTTGGCCATTGTGGGATCCCTTCCTGCCTACATTTGGGAAGAGGACCAAGGACACTATAAATAGGACTTAGCCACCACCATAGACGAAGAGGATCAATTCCACCCTGACCATCTCACCAGCTCATCGAGCTCAAGAACACCTCACCTCCTGAGGCTATTCATCCATTGTACTAGTTCATCCTCAGTCCCTCGAGGCAATCCACCACAAAGCTGGAGTAGGGTATTACACCGCAAGGTGGACCGAACCAGGATAAAATGTCGTGTCTCTTGTCCCTTGGGTTCGTCGAGCTAGGCCGTGGAGTCGTTGGGCAGGCAGACTGGGAAGAGAGAGTTCTCCGCACACACCCCAGAGTTCGAACATCTCAAGGGTCTGCGGAACCCCAAATCCGACATTTGGCGCACTAGGCAGGGGTGCGTCGATGCCTCTCTTTCGTCGGTCGACCCGCCGCCGCTCCACCGCCTCCATGGCTGATGCTCATCGGGCCCGTGCTGAGCATCGAGCCGCTCTCACCGCTCGCGTTGCCCAGACGGCGCCCGTCGGTGGGCTCCCCGTCGTTCTCCATCACCTGCTGCCAACGCCGCCACCGGCCCGGCGGGGCACGAGAAACAAGATTCATCACTGCACCCCTCCGTGCAGCGAGATGGATGCACCACCACCCCGTCGCTGACTCCGGCTCGTTCGTCCTCCCACGCTCATCACGGCCCAGCCAACACGCAGGCCGTGCTGCTCATGGCGCATGAGCTCCTGCGCTACCGCCCCATCGACGACCTCTACGAAGATTGGTTGGACCGCATCGCCGAGCTTGTCAGAACCGCTAGGGGCTCTCCTGCACCGTCCCTCTCGTTGCCTCGCCCGCCGCCTGCTGCGGGCGACGTGGCCCATGGAGCACCTCCGCCACCTCCCCATCAAGACGTCGCCCTCGGACCAAGGCGCGACGCCCCAAGGCGCGACCCACCGCGCAGGGGACCCACACATGAAGAAGAAAGCTTCTAGGTGGTCCAGTGGCCGCAAGTAGAGGCGTGTGCGCTTCCAGCACCGCCATGTCAAGACCGCGCCGCCTGCGGTGGCGGCGCGTGAGCGCCAAGATCAGGCTCCACCTCCATGACCGGCCTCGGTGACCACCGCGGGCTATCGAGCCTTCACTCCCGAGCTACACAGCATCGTCTGGCCGAGCAAGTTCAAACCCGACCTGCCTCCACGCTACGACGGCACCCCCGACCCTGCGGAGTTCCTGCAGCTCTACGAGCTGAGCATCGAGGCGGCCAATGGCGATGAGAAGGTCATGGCGAACTTTTTTCCCATGGCTCTCAATGATGGCGTGCGCTCGTGGCTCCTGAACCTGCCCGTGGGATCGATCTCCTCCTGGGGCGAGATGCGCCAGCGTTTCGTCGCCAAATTCCAGGGCACTAGCGACCGCCCGCTTGCCGTGGGTGACCTGCGACGCATCAAGCAGCAGCCAGAGGAAACCCTGCATAAGTACATCCAGCGCCTCAACAGCGTTCGCCTCAAGATCCCCAAGGTTTCGGACGAGGCCATCATCTTGGCGTTCTCCGATGGCGTCCGCTATGTCAAGATGACGGAGGAGCTTGCCATCCACGAGGACCTGTGCACGGCTCTGGAGATGTCAACATGGCAACCAAGTGTGCGAGAGCTGAGGAATGGCGCCTCTCCCTCCTCGAGCTCCTAGCGGCTGACCCAGAAGACAAGAAGGCCAAGGCCAAGGACCTGAAGTGCAAGGGGGCGGTCATACTTGCGGCTAAACCAGAAATGAAGCGCGGCTGCGACCATCTAGAGTCATCCAAGGGCAGCCGTCCATTCTGCGTCTTCCACAATGTACACAGCCACAACACCAGTGACTGGCAGGAGCTCAGGGCCATACATGATGGGCGCCTCGATCGACGCCCCGAGCGCAACTATCGGGGCTACGGCCGCGGAGGAGGCAGAAGTGGAGGCCGCTGGGACGACCGTGGTCCCCGCCAGGAGTGGAGAGACCAGCCTCATGAGGACCTCTGGCAAGGCCAGCCTCGCGAGGGCGCCTAGGGAGACCAGCTTCGTGAGGACCGTCCTCAGGGCAACGCCCGCATCCCTCCGCTTCCACCACCACCAAGAAGGAACGACGACCACCACCAGGACGAGGGGGCTGGGAGCTTCCAGGAGCCACGCGCCATCGCCTGCATCATGGGCGGCGCTCAGGCCCTAGCCTCTCAGTGCATCTTGTCGGGGTAACTGACCACGGGTACCCCGAAGACGGCAAGACGATATTTCAAGACATCGGGGCTAGCAAAGCCCCTCAGCCCGACTGCCAAGGCCGCCTAGGCGGCCCCCTATCCGACTGCCTGGACCGACTCGCCACCCGGCCTGCTCCCCATCCGGCTGCTCCGGCCAGCCGACTGCTCGAAGTAAACAGCCGACACCGTTGAGACGATCTTACCCAGCACTATGCACGCATCATCTCAAGCCATCATGTACAGTGCCATTTGTCCCTGAGCACTATTTATGAAGTGAACCAGGAGACAAGCATGAAACCCCACCATGCCACTAGCTAGTTACCATGCCTACCTAGCTTACATTCTAAGCTAGCTCATCATATATATAAGCTAGCCATCCATCCACCCCTCCTCACACGCATGCATACATGCTCACGCTACACACACTTGGCCGACCACAATGGCTCCCTGGGAACACCCACTCCCACTTGCTAGCTAGTTCATACACACATATGAGACATATACCAAGCCAGATGCCTATGACACTAAATCTCAGATACAACTCCAGGAGCAACTCTGTATCAGAAATGTACACCACATATATTCAGACATGCAGGAATAGGGGTATTATCTCTCCAGAGAGCCCCGAACCTAGATAAACCATCGCGTGATACTCGCATACCCGTCCCTGGATATTCTGGCCGCAGTCTTGCACTCACACTAAACCACCCTGTGGCATATGTCGCCTCGCACCCCCCTTGAGAATACCACGACAGTTGGCGCCCACCATGGGGCAAGCTGTTGTTGGTTTCGCAGTCGGGCGGGACCATCTTCGTCTTCACCGCCGCGACATCGCGCCGTCTCTCCGATAGCGGTCGGGGGCTCGACATCGCCATGCCCCCGGAATGGCCGCGAGGGGCGGCGCGTCCTCGCCGCCAGCCTCGCCTCACCACCACCGCAACGCCGGCCGTCCGTCCACGCGCGGGCCGCGCGGGGAGCCTCGCTTCTTGCTCTGGCCGAAACGCGCGTTCACACCTCCATATACCATCTATGCAAGCAAGCTAGATGCAAGTCAAACAATGGTAAACTATAGCCATACATTGCCCATACACTTCTCAAATGCAGGTCAGACACGACCTGTACACTAGCCAGATATTTCCCATACAATGGCCATAGGCTGCCTGTGCACCGGCCAGATGCAAGTCGGACCTGGCCCGTACAATAACCACACAACGCCTCGCTCTGGCTCTTGCTCCGTCGCCGCCTGCGAGCACGTCTGGCCACCTCGCAAACCCCAGCTCACTGCTCCGACCCCGCCTGGGCTCCCTGCAGCTCTGCAGCTCCCGTGTCCGACGCCAGCCCCCCGCCTGGTTTCCCGCACCACCTCCTGCCTCCGCGCTGGGGCGCCCTGCCTTCCCTCCCTCATGCGCTGATCCGCTGCTCCGCTTGCTGCTGCTGTGCTGCTGCCTGCTCCGCGCGCACAGCCTTCCGGCTTGCTCCGCTGCCTGACCGGCTCGTCCGCTCCCCCGTGGTCGTCCGCCCCGATCAATCGTCACCGCCAGCTCGCCGGGTCCTCTGACCCCGGCTGGTCGCCAGCCGGACCCGTCCGCGCGTGCCGGGTTCCCAAGCGGGGTCCTCTGACCCCTGCTGGCCGCTAGCCGGCTCCATCCACGCACGCCGCGCGGGTTCCCTTCGCCATGGCCGGCGCCGGCTGCTCCCTCGTTGATTCCGCCTCCGCGCACCCGGTAGGCTCCGCCCGCTCCGGCTGCCGCCTCCCACTGAGCCGCTCCGCGACCGGGGCGGCATCCTCCCGCAAGCCGCCTCCCCGCCGCGGCCCTTGGCGCTGCTCGCCGTGGTTAGGCGCGTCGCCTGCTGGCCGACCTCGCGCCACTCCAGCCGCCTCCGCAGCTGTCCCACGCGAGCTCATAGCCTGGCCGCCTGCTCGACCGCTTTGCTCCACGCGCCTCCCAGCGTCTCGGGGCCGCCTGCTCGCGTCTCCGCCCCACGCCGCCTTGGCGGCTCCGCCTCGCGCCCGCCTTGGCCGGCTCGCTGCTCCAGCCAGCATCCACGTGCCTGGCCAGCTCACCGCTCCAGCCGGCGTTCGCGTGCCCGTCCGCCTTCCGCCTCACGTCGACTGGCGCCCTCGCAGGGCCGGCTGCCCAAGAGAAGAAAAGGGAAATTTTACGGTGCATCATAATACACCAAAACACGTGTATTATATGAGCGATCTAACGGATTAGAATAATTGGGCCTTTTTTAGCCCAAGGGTATTTTCGACCTAAATTTTTTTATACCTTTAATCGGCCCAATTAAGTCCAGGGGTATTCTCGTCCGAAATTTTTCGATTAAATTAATTGCATTAATAAAACACTTCTTTATAGAGGTCCAATCATCGTGCGTACTCTTTTGAAATTGGATTCGAGCGATTCGTCCTCTCTCCTCCTCTCGAGCCCTAACCTCGGCGCCCTCGATCGCCTCCGATCACCTCCGGCGCCCTCGATCGCCACCGATCGCACTCGCCGTGTCACTCCTTCCTCCTTCCTCCTGCTCCTACTCCCCCCTCCCCCCTCCATCGGAAGTCACCCCGCTCGGGTCGCGGCGCCAGATCTTCTGATGAGCCTCCCCTCCTTCCCCGAGCGCACGCCACCTTCCCCGACCCGAGAGGCCACATCATCCTCATCGACGTGCATCAACTTTTTCACGTCGGATCTTCGCTATAAGTGCCTAGCCATCTCAAATCTTTGTTGGTCCCTTATGCTTATAGTACCAATAGGGGTCGGATTTGATTAGGGTTTAGGATATGTCATGTGAGGTTTAGGGTTTATGGTTTCAGAAAGTTGTGACGAGATTTACATTGAAAGGGAGTGTAAGTTGGATTTAGCTAGGACATGTTGATGTAGTTAGTTAGGGTTTATGGTTTCAGAAAGTTGTGACAAGATTTATTTTCAAAGGAAGTGTAAGTCGGATTTAGCTAGGACATATTAAAGCACTTAGTTAGGGTTGTGTGCCATGAGAATTTGTCAGTAGATTTGGATTCAAAGAAATTTATTTTGGATTTAGTTAGGACATGCTTTTGAATTGAGTTTCCAGATATTTTGGATTTAGTTAGGAGATAATTATTTTTGTATGGAGTTTGGAGATATTTTCGACTTAGTGACGAGATAATTTGGATTTAGTTAGGTGATAATTTTGGATTTAGTTAGGACACAATTTTGAATGGAGTTTGCAGATAATTGATCTATCAGGGTGGATCTATCAGGGGACTTGAAAGATTAGTGCACTTTGGATTTAGTTAGGAGATCATCAGTTACAACAAGTACAATCAATTAAATATTTATGGATTTAGTCAGGGAATATTTTATACTTACTTACAGCTTTTGAAGGACTGAGTTTGGTACATGAATCAGATATGAAAAATTAATCAATTATTTAAGCGGAGTATTGCATAATTATTATGTATGCTATCCATCCGTAACATTGACTATCTGTTTTCGTTGGCAGCATAACGACATGGATGATAAAGGCAACGATGGCAAAAACTTGGGGAATACAGGCAAGGATGACAAGGACATGGGTGATAGACGAAACGAAGGCAAAGGAATGGATGGTATGCGCACGGATGATAATGATAATAAGGATGCAGGAAAGGATGGCATAGACCTAGATGATGTACACATGCAAGGTAAAGGAATTGATATTAAAGGCATGGCTGGTTCAGATCTGAATGAGTGTATGGAATACATAGAGATTGTGAAGAAGACTTTCAGGACTGAGGAAGAAGCCTACATGTTCTACGTAGGGTATGCGAGAAAAAAAGGGTTTGGTGTTAGAAAGGATGATATGAAGTACAGGGGTCCGGGTCTGAAACAAAATGCATACGAGAAGGACATACAAGTCTTGCAAACAAGGATGGCGGGCCCTTAAGCACTTTAATAGAGCTGATAGAAAAAGAACACCGAGGGGTCTTTCTCGGTGTGGGTGTCCCGCTCTTTTTCAGGTTGAGCTACAAGATAGTACTAGCCTCTGGTTCGTCAAGAATTTTGTGGACAAGCATAACCATCTGTTTGTCCCTGCTGACCTGACTCCCTACTTATCGGCTCATCGTAGAATGACTGACACACAAAAGGCCGATGTCATCGAGTATGCTGTTGGTGGACTTCGAACACATCAGATTATGAATGTAATGGAGAAGAATGCCGGAGGTCCCGACAAGCTTGGATTTATAGATCGAGACCTATACAACCATGTTTCAATCCAGAAGAAGCGCAAGATAGAAGGCAGTGACGCTAGATATTTGCTCACCTATATGATTGCACGGAAAAAAGCAGACCCGGAATTCTATTTCAAATACACAAAAGACAAACAAGGCCATTTGAGGAACATATTCTGGGCTGATTCACAATCCCGGATTGATTATGTTGCCTTTGGTGGTGTCGTGGTGTTCGACAGTACATATCGGTCTAACAAGTACAAGCTTCCGTTTGTTCCATTTGTTGGTCTGAACCATCACCGGTTTTGTTTGGGGTCGGTCTAGTGTCAGACGAGACAGTTGCATCATACCAGTTGCTTCTTCATGTATTTTTGGAGGCAATGTCCCAGAGGGCACCCATTTCAGCAATCACCGATGGGGACGGTTCAATGGCTAAAGCAATAGCTACTTTATGCGGATGGAACAGATCATCGTTTGTGCACGTGGCATATCGAGGAGAATATGGTGATGCACCTCCGCAAGAAAAAGCTTGAGGAATTTAGGGAATTCATTTACCGTCGTTGGGATGTTGATGAGTATGAGAAAAGATGGAGGCTTATAAGGTTCGATTCAAAATAAAACCAACGGGAAAGAGGTCGTCATGGGTTAATAGGATATACGAGCTGCGACACAAATGGGCTGCTGCATACACAAAGGGTAGATATTTCCTTGGCATGATGAGTAATCAGAGGAGTGAGTCTCTCAACTCAAGGCTTCATGTGCACCTCAACAGGAAGATGCAGCTTGTTGATTTGTAGCAGCATGTTGAGCACTGTGTATCCATAATGCGTAAGAATGAAGCAGCATTAGACGCAGTAGCAACACATACGATACCCTTCACTAAGCAGAATGCACACCCTCTGGAGATTGTTGCCTCTTATATTTATACAACTGTGATGTTTCCAAAGGTAAGGTGTTAGATTGTCGAAAGGACAAATTGGCAGGTCACAGACCGGGTAGCATGTGATGGTTTGCTCGTGTTTGGAGTTTTGCACAAAGATCCATATGATAAAGTCCCATATGGCAGGGATGCTACAGAATTGCAAGGTAAGGAAGGTAAGGATGTTGAGGACTTGCATGCAAAAAATTGGATCTTGAGGATCCCAATGACTTGCAAGGTAAGGATCTTTGAGGACTTGCATGCAAAAACTTGGATGTTGAGGATCCCAATGACTTGGAAGGTAAGGATCTTTGAGGACTTGCATGCAAAAACTTGGATCTTGAGGATCCCAATGACTTGGAAGGCAAGGATGGTGTGGACTTGCATGCCAAAAACCTGGATGCTAAGGATCCCAATGACTTGGAAGGGTAAGGACAGTGAGGAGTTGGATGCAAAAAAAGTTGGATGCACAAGGCGTGGATGCTAAGCCTGTGGATTTTATATATCACGTGACTTGTTTGTTTACAGGAGCAAGACTGGATGATGCATCTTGTAAATGTAAAAAGTTGGAAAGTCGGGATTACCCATGCGCACATATATTCTGCATTCTGGATCATCTAGGTGTACGCACATTTCCAAAAAAAATGTCAAGAAAAGATGGACAATGCATGCCAAGCTAGTGTTCCCTTCTTCGAGGACTGCAAATACTCATGTATGGTCTGATCACATGAATAAGTATCATCAACTATGCAACATGGCTAGTGACGCTTTATTCACAGCCGCAGCTAGCGATTAACAAATCGAGCAATGTGATGGAGCTCCTCCGGAGTATATTGGTTGATGGAGATAAAACTGATTTGGATGAAGGCCATAAATCGTTTGTTCCTTTGCCGGCATACTTCTCTGCTGCTCACGAATGCTACACTGATGATGTGGAAAATCCAATCAAAATAGTTCCAAAAGGGAGACCAACTATCGAAGAATCGAACAAGAGGATCAAATCCAGGCGCGAGCGGATGAGAGGGAAAAAAGCAATGAAGTTAGTGCACAAGTTTATCTCATTGTTCATTTCCATACATGCTTACAATGTCAATATGTTCTCTCTTTTTCTTCAATTTACTCAGGAACAAATCGGGGAAATCAAAGGTCACAGGGAGGAAGAAGCGAAAAGAGAAAGACTCAGAGACAGAAGAAGACACAGATTCATATACAGAAGAAGAGGAAGATTCAAAAAAAGCAACGAAGTTAGTCCACATGTTAATCTCATTGTTCATTTCCATACATGCTTACAGTGTTAATATGTTCTCCCAGAGAGTGTTCACATGTTTTTCTTCAATTTACGCAGGAAAAAAAATCAGGAAATCAAATAGCACAAGGAGGAAGAAGCAAAAGAAGAGACAGTCGAATCTGACATGTAAGAAGAGACAGAGGCAGAATCTGAGAAGAAGAGACAGAGGCGAATCTGAAGAAGAGGAAGATTCAGGTACATAATAAGAGGAAGATTCAGGTAAGGAAGAAGAGGAAGATTCAGATGCGAAGAAGAGGAGATTCAGATGCAGAACAAGAGGGAGATTCAGATCACGGAAGAAGAGGAAGATTCAGATGCGAAGATGGTGGGCTGAGGAGGGCTAGGAAGAGACCATTGGAGGTTGCGAAGAGGATTACATAAAACCAAACAAGTGGGCATCAACACAATTATGCGTGCTTAAACATGTTTTCGAATCTGGGCTGCAGATTCATCTATTTCATTTTTGCAGGAAAAGCAAGGGCGCTCCAAATGTCAATCTTGGGAGGAAGAAAAGAACGATGACAAGGGTGCGTGAGGAAAACCAAAGTGAAGTTAGTGTATCGTACTTACATGTCCGCTCTAGAAGTCGGGTATTTGCTAGTACTATGTTGACAGTTTGTTAACTTCTCCAGGAAAGACTCTAGGAAGGGCGGTAAAGAACAGGCCAAAGGGGTGATGAAGACAAAAAGGCCTGCTAGGAATGTACCACAGGCTGAGCGAATAAGAGCTGTCAAGTTAGCTTCTATTGCTATGACGAGAAAATCAGTGAAGTTAGTGTCTTTTCTGTTATAGTGTACTGTACATGCTCAAATCTTCTTTGCTATCCTATTAACAAGCGTTGTTTCATGCAGGAAATCTAGAGTGAAGTAGAGACAGGATGTTTAGATGCATAGGGTCAAGCAGAGAAAACAAAAGGATTTCTGGGGTCGAAAAATTTAGAACAAACTAAAGTAGACAGTTTTCCATGCCGTGATCCACCTTGTTTCTGATGTATTAGACCTATTTGATGGACTGCCACTATTTTTCTGAATTCCTCGTTTTCTTGGTACACCCTCATTTTATTATGGACGGGACGACATGGTAGGCTAGTTATGATTTATCAACATCGATGAAACAATGCATTTTTAGTGAAGTTGGTTTTCGTATTTTTTCATTTTTTACATAATATATTGCTGAAATTTGTTCAAGTGTAGTCAAATTTCATACTTGAAATATAAAATAGAAACCGAAAATTTATATATATATAAGAAAATAGAACGTTAACAGAAATCTCGTTTTCAAATAACCTTGAAAATCGTTTATTTTCAAATAGAATATAAGCATCTTGATATTTTAAAATAGCATGCTCATTTGAAAAAGCATGTTCAATTGAAAATAAAATGAATGAATATGCGGATTTCAAAATAGCATGCTGCTTTGAATATACTATTTTTAAAATACCTTGCTATTTTAAAAATAGCATGCTGATTTTAAAATTTTGATTCCAAAAATAACATGCTTCTTTTAAAATTATAATGCTCTTTCCAATATGCTACTTTCAAAATAACATGCTGATTTAAAAATAACATGCTAATTTTAAAAATAGAATGCTACTTTTAAAAATATAATGCTTTTTCAATATGCTACTTTTAAAATAGCATGCTATTTTCAAAATATCATGCTAATTTTAAAAATATCATGCTTATTTTAAAAATATCATGCTTATTTTAAAAATAGCATGCTCTTTTCAATATGCTACTTTTAAAATAGCATGCTGATTTAAAAAAATCATGTTCTTTTGAATTTGATATTTTTAAAAATAGCATGGTGATTTCAAAATAACAGCCTCATTCTAAAAATATAACGCTGTTTTTAAAAATAGCATGCTGGTTTCAAAACAACAGCCTCATTCTAAAAATATAACGCTGTTTTTAAAATAGCATGCTGATTTCAAAAATTATATGCTGTTTTGAAAGCAGCGTGCTGATTTTGAAAACATCATTTTTCAAAATTACGCTTTTTAAAAGATAGCATGTTTTTTAGTATACTGTTTTTCAAATAAAAAAACATGCTGGTTTGATCTGTTTTTGAAAATAGCATGCCATGCCATTTCGAAAGTAACAGAAACATCATTTTTTGCATTGCATTTTGACCCGCAAGTTTTTGTATTGCATTGCATTTTTTGGGCGACACACATACAAACCGCATTTACAAAATAACTCGTACTAGCCAACACAAAAACCTCGTTCAAAAATGAAAGTAGTGTCCAATCCATTTGAAACCCGGTTAGATTTGATTCTAAAAATACTAGCATCACTGTGACAAAAAAAAAGGAAATATAATTGCAGTCCATAAAGGTAATTATATCAAGGAGGGTACTAGGGTGCGTTATATATATAGACTTGCATAGCAAGTACATTACGCCACATAGGGTACCACCAAGTTACTGCCAGTTCCACTTCTTCGGGCGATCTTCATACCCAGTCGGACCCAAAAGTTAACCACCAAAGTACGATTACTACCAAGTACCAATTACTACTAAGTTGCACTTCTCGGGGCCAAAAGCGATACTACCAACTTGCGATTCTGGCTACTACATACAGATAATAAAACTAGCGTCAAACTAATGCCATGGGTCAACAAATCCTCATGCCACTAACCATGTTCACCCTAAGCCCACCTCCACTCCTTTCCATGAACCTGAAGATAGCCATTTGATCTTCTTTCATTCTGGCTCCCTCAACGACTTCTCTCCAGTTCTTCATCATGATCGCACGCCCGTCCTTTTTGCCCATCTTGAACAAGACCTTTTTATTACCTTCAAAATGTTCGTTGGTGACACGCACAACAATGGGCTTTCGCACATAATCTTTGAGGTAGGCCTGACTGTAATCCTTTGAGAAGATCTGATTGCACAGGGAAATAAATAATGTTACATAAAAAATTAAGTATGATTTGCACACAAAAAAAGTAAGTATGATTTGCACAACCACGCCCGTCCTCCTCTCTGTCTCTACATGATGGCATTTTCACTAGTGAAGTATGATTTGCAAAAAGAAAAGTCCAAGTGTTTACCATCTTGCTCTTCCCTCTGATGACTGCCGAGCGAGTGACGGTGCTGACATAGTATGGTATGGGAGGTATGGCACTGCATTACTATGGATTTGAGACACTCCCACCGATCCTCATTTAGCAATACATGGTTGCCGTAGAAGATGCGATCCTCGAAAGTTCCTTTTCTCACAATGTATCCCGGACCTGTATCAAAAAAATTAAGATGACAAAGTAGTAAATAATTTCATACATAAGATCTAGAACATCAGCAGTGGGTTAATGATCAATGCCTACTCCAATGATCAAGAAATGAAGGACATATATAACCCAATCACATCCACCCAGCAATATCTCGTAGAAACATGGGCAAATTGAATATTGATTTATTTAAACTAACAACTAAACACTCCTCTATGTAAGCTCTAGTTCAGTTAATGTTGATTTGGAAGGTCATCTAGAACCCAAACAGAGTAATGTGTGGTAATCAAGTGTCACTCAAACATCAACTTTTGATATTTCACGGTTCATTTAATATCTGACCAGCCATATAGAACTTTACCCCGTAGTGCCGAGATAGGATCGTGGTCCACATCTCCATCTCCATCAGAACTATCATCAGTGTCATAGTCGCTAGAGGTGTCGTCATCAGCGCTATAGCCGTCACTCCCACGTGAAGTGCCATCTGAAGCATCATCTGAGGTGGTCCGGCGATCACTCTCTTCACTGCTGATGAGGATGGTTTCCCTTGTCATTCAAACCTGTTGCATGCATTGCAATGAACAAATGTTAGTTATTGATATATGAAATCAGTCTTCCATTAGGAATTGATAGCACCATATACAATGTGAATAATCTTTTCGCATACTTCTTGCTAAGTACGTAGTTCATGTATAAACATCTACACGAAAAAGCTAATTGACAACTATTCGCACGACTAGTCAAGAGTAGTGGTTAGACTCATAATCATTGGGCAGACATAAGCAATTAGGATATTTCAAGGTTACAATTTTGTGAGCTGGACAAGAAAACTTGGTAACCAACCAATTAGTAGCCATGTACAAATGAACCATGATTGACTGCTCTCATCGAGCAATACGTGAAACTATAACTGATCATACCATTTGTTGTGTGGTACCATCAGGTAATAAATATGAAGTCTTTAAATTGTCCCAACAAAACAAATAATGCATTTGCTGCTGTACATACCATTTTTAGAGGTAGCTGTGGAGGTTAATTTTCCAATTTCCAGTGAGAATAAGGACATGATAGAATCTCTCAAGCAAGATGACAGCATAGTGAAGGCTATGAGAACGAGCAAGGTATGCTGACCAATAGTCACCCTTTTGTATACTTGCTATTTATTTACTCATTATTACCCAACCAACAAGTAAAATCATGATTATGAAGTATAATGGCAGAAAATCCAACAGTGAGGAATTTGTTGCAATGTGAACTACTAGCTCACAGCAAATTTTCATTGACCCCAACAAGCCCATACCATATCTTGGAGATAGGCTGACATAATTCAAGTAAGCAGTAACAACAATCAGCAAAAATATGCACCAACCAAAAATATTACATGTGTACACCCTCGGCTGTGACATGAAAAAATGGAGGAGATGGACTTGTAGCTCACCCTCGGCTGTGACATGAAAAAATGGAGATGGACTTGTAGCTCACCCTCGGCTGTAGGGGAAGGAGTCGAACAACAGAGGGATGCTCACGGACCAACACCACAAAGCCCGCAAATTCCATCGCGACAATTTTTTTAGAACATCACAACTCATAGAGCATATTTAAAACATTTAAACATGCATTCATTTATTTTTTGCATCATTTAGGCAAACAAACTATAATCATCATCATTTATTCGTCACATATTCATCATCATCATCTATTCGTCATCATCATTGATTCATCTCATCGAACCTTTTTTTTGCAGGATATGCAATATATAGCATCTCATCAAACCGCATATATAGCATTTTAACATAAAATATCAAACAATTTTATATCTATCCATCTATATATCATGATGTAGTATCCGCTCATCTATCCATCTATATATCATGATGTAGTATCCGCTCATCTATCCATCTATATATCAACAACAAATTTTTTTCTCAACTAACCTATCAACAAAATTTTTATATCTTATAATCCATCTATCTAACTATTTTTATATCTAACTAATCTATCCATTTAAACCCTAAACTAACTAACCTAACGTAACATCAGCAAGTAGCAAGCAGCGGCAGCAGCAGGAAGCAGCAACCAGCGGCAGGGGCTCACCAGCGAAGCAGAGGCGGGGCAGAGCAGGGCATGGCGGCGACGAGGTCGGGGCGGAGAAGGGCGGCGACTGGCGGGGCAGTGGCGTCGGCCGCCACGCCTTGATGGGGGACGAGGCGGACGAGCGGGGATGGGGCCGCCGGGACGGGCGTGGCGAGAGGGCGAGATGGGCCGGCCTGGCGGCGTCGACGGCGGTCTTGGGATGGCGCGGGCAGTGGGGGTGGTGCGGTGGTGGTGGGGAGGGGATGGGGGCGGCGCGAGCAGTGGGGGCGGTGTGGCGGCGCGGCTAGGGTCGGGATAGGGCGGCAGCGGCAGTGGAGGATCGTGGCCAGAGCAGGGGGGAGTGGGTGGCCTCGCGGATCCGGCAGATTTGACGATGACGGGGGCGGCCAAGGTGACGGCTTGGCAAACCCTAGCCGTCGCCCTCCGCGTCGCCTCTCTGTCTCTACAAAGAACGAAGTGGAACAAAGTGGGGTGGGATTGGGATGGGGGTGGGGTTGGGGTTGGGGCCATCGCCCACTTTTCTCTCTGCCTCCCACTTGTACAGGCCCACAAAAGGAACAAAGTGTTGGGCCGGATCGGATGCAGATTTGGCAGCTTTACCAATTCTGGCCAAACAGAAAAGATCAGCATGACCACAGGTGTTCTTTTGAAATAACCCTAAAAATACACTGCTGTTCATATTGCATGTGGATGAGTCTTTCAGTACACCAATTGATCTTGAATAATTTTAAGCACTCCACAGTATATATATATATATATATATATATATATATATATATATATATATATATATATATATATATATGAAAATAATGGTTAACCAATAAAATGGTAAACTATTAGATGCAAGGTTAAAATATTTGAAAAAATCAATAATTGAATTGTATGCATTTTTATGATTAAATTTAATAAATGTAACATTTCTGCAAAAACTATGATAATTAAAATATTCATTGGTATTTTCAGGAAAAAAACAACCGCAGATGACTACTTATGCCAACCGGAACTTCTTCAGGGTTACGTTTATTCATCTATTCTTTGGCATGCTGGTTCTCATAACGCCTTCTTCGAACCTTCTGTTTGTCCGACAAATTCCTGAGATATTGGGCTAGCGCCTTGTGTTTCGCCCTCACACCATGCTTCATTTGGTATCCTTTGGCAACTCCTTCGGCGTGCTCAAGAATACTAACGAAAGCCGGGTCCAGATATTTGCCACAGAACACGCAACGATACGCCATACGCTTAAGCACGTTGCACTGCCCATTCTGCAATTCTTCAAGGGTTTTCTGAGTGTGTGCATCCATCTCTCCTTCGGAAATGTCCGCATAATCATGAGAACAAGGCTGCAAGTTAAAATTATGTATGATATAAGCTGCACCATTATTTACAGTACCTAATATTTCCTAAGTTTCATACTGTAGTGCCTATAAATTATTTTTAAAGTAAATATTTATTAACTTTGAAAATTTAAGGAGAAAAAGGCAATATCAAATCCATATGAAAGCATAAATCATATGATGTACTTTTAAAAAAATTGTCAATAAACATGCACAACCTTTATGATGTCTGACTTTTGGCATAAAACCAAAACGCACTAAATTGTGGAGTGGATGAACCATTAATTTCTCAAAGATTGATTGAATAAATAATGATCATTACATACTGATGATCAACATTATATTTAGAGCTAGATTCCATTATGCCAATTCAACAATGTATTGATGGTTTAATGATTAACCTCTAACCTAAAATTTGAAGACAGATCTATAGTTAAAAAATTAAAATTACCGTAACGGTATTCCAGTCCATGCCATGCATGTGCTGCTGCTTGTGATCGACGACGGAGTACTGCACCTCATTGACACGATGCTTCTCTGGGTCGGACACCGAGTAGTCCAAAGCTTTCTCGTGGGGATCCTGATCCATAAGATGGACGACGACGTCGGTGGTTAGCCCCGCAAGTCCATGATCTGTCACGACGCCGTCCATGACAGGCCCCTAACGTCCATGGCCACGATCTGTCACGACGGCCAATCGACCTCCACGAGTGGATTTCATATCCGGTGGCAGGGAGGCGGGCGTGTGAGCGGCGGCGATGGTTTTAGAGCGTAACCTAGGGGGAGAGATGCGGAGAGTAATTGGTAGTTACCTACTATAGCGGAAATACTTATGAGAAAAATTGATTGGTCGGCGTTGGGCACCTTCAATGCAGCTGCGCTTATTTAGGCGCTTAATTAGGATCCTGGAAAAAAAATCACAAGCGTAGGCGCTTGGGGCAGGACCTAGGAACTGGATTTTGTACATCTACGTGATTCAATCCAAAGATCGTGCCCGGGGTGGATGGGTTGGGGATTGAAAATTGTGTACATAAACCCTAATGCTCAAGACTTGTGAAAACATCAGATGAAATTGTCATCAAGTGATCTAGTATTACTTGGATCGAGACTTTGTTATCATCATGTATCCACGCCACAAACATGATGGTTCTAGTATTACTTGGATCAACACCTTAGGCAGCAAACTAGTGCATTTCCTTCTTGAGTCA
The DNA here is from genome assembly GCA_021605205.1 of Aegilops longissima. Classification (NCBI taxonomy): domain Eukaryota; kingdom Viridiplantae; phylum Streptophyta; class Magnoliopsida; order Poales; family Poaceae; genus Aegilops; species Aegilops longissima. The sequence goes on from CM038678.1 coordinate 601,476,145, forward strand.
CCATCTTCCTTCTTGAAAACCACATGTACACACTCATCATGTATACCATAACACATCAAAATATGTTAACAAGCGCTCACAAGCTTAACTAGCTTCAAACGAACCTAGCCAATCAGGGTTTTATGCTACTTAATCTAAATGAGCCGATGATTAATGAGCACGAGTTATACAAGCAGAGATGCCAAACCACACACCAATTAGCATAGTTATACCTTAGTTCAATGCTTCCATGCATATATACAAAAGCAAGCACCACTTAGTAGTACTGGTGCACATAGTTCGACCATAAATGTTCACCAACAAAGTATAGCATAGGGTAGTACTTAGCATAGTTAAAACCAAAAGAGCATCAGTTCTAGCTGCGAGGGTGCGCACTTCCCTAAAGCCTCAAAGAAGCCTCATCAAGTACTCAGCATACGCGGCGTGCTTCACCCTGAAAGCGTAGCCATTCTTGATGCTGCCTTGGGATGTTCCGACTGCATGGTTGATGGTACTTCTAAGGTCGCCTTTCATCAGCTTGTTGCAGTAAGTGCATCCGTAGCCCCCCCTTCCGATTCTTGGCCTGATTTGTTTCTCGAGCACACCATTATTCAGCTCCCTCGCCTTCTGCCTCCTGTAGATCCTCTGGGTTTCTTGGTCGTTGTCGATGTCATCACTTAGGACCTACATGTAGTACCAAATGTTGCGTAAGTATATCTAATATGAGAATTCAGCAGGAACAGAGTCTATTAAACATAACGTAATTGATGACAGCGTAAAATATCTTCAAATGACGTTGAAAAAATAAATTCATAACTTATTAGTTGCTACATAAGCAACTAAATGGGATAGTACCATATAGTAAAAAAATGAAGGATCATGCATACATGTCGAAGAGAGCACTAGCATTGCCACATTTTGCCACACATTTTTCCCAAGCTTGCCTAAGGTTAGTTCAGCAAAATGAGAGCCACAAGTTGGCAAGCCTAAGGAACCTTGCCACACTTATTGTGTGTATGCCATGTGGGACCCAAGTGTGGCTTGCCTAAGGTGTGGCTGGAACCAAACACTCACTTAAGTTGGTCAAACTTGCCTAACCTTAGGCATGGCAATCTTTGGCAAAGTTAGTCACAAACCAAACAACCCTTTAGTGCAACAAAATTCACTTTTTATGTAAAAATGCATGAACTGATGATGTAACATGGCAGAGCAGCATACAGATGTACTAATGCAAAAAAAAGACTTATAACTTACATGCATGAGTAGATAAAATAGCTCGTGAGTTGTATATATTTAGGGTTAGAATTTTGTGTGCTTATGATGATGGATATTGAAAGTCCCCGTGTTATCGTCGTGGAAGTTTCCCCTGTTGATCGATACCCCACCCATCAATGTTCCTGAACCATTCAACGTTCTAGGTGAAGTAGTTAATTATTATGAATTCTGACAATAAGTGATCCCAAATGTTGTACTTACAAAAAAGGGTTTTTATCATTTATGCCACCAGTTGTGTCCCACAACTAAGTATCACAACTAGGAATTTCTACTGCTAAAAAAAGCCATCGCTTCGTTAGACACATGCTCAAAAATGCCACTGCACATCAATACCTATGGATCAACATGCCAGCTCTCCCTCTATCTCACTACAATAAAGTGTGGGCCCACTTGATCCCCAACAGCGTTCTTATTTTCCTGTAAAATTATTCTATTACTTACTCCTCACAAGTGGGGCCACACTTATCATTGTGAGATAGAGAGAACTGAAATGTGGGCCTGGGCTTTTTTTGTCATATTGGATGGTCAACAAGTTTTACATGAAAATAACAATGTCTAATGGCATTATTGAGCAAACATCTAACGGAACGATGGCATTTTTTATACATCTAATGGCATTTTTGAGTAAAAATCTCACGAACCGACGCCATTTTTGAGCGGCTGTAACTTCTAAGGGAAAAACTGAGTAGTAGGATACAACTGGTGGCATAAATGATCAAAACCCTACAAAAGAACTAATTAAAACAACTCAAGTAAAACATTGATGATCTCCAATTTCTTTCTAAAATAGCCATTGCTTAGAGATAATCAATGTTTAAAATCATTGCCACAGCCACTTATGGAACATTTAAACCAAAGATTGATCAAGTGCAACCAAACATGTACTCAACATTTTAATACCTTATTTGCCTTGTACTGACCAGGGAAAACCTAGGATATTACAAAATAAATAAATAAATAAAGGGGATTGACTAACCTCTTCTTCGTTCTCGTCGGCGACGACCACAGCTGAGGGGGGAGGCAACAAGCGTGCCGGAAGAACAACCGGTGAGGTGAGGAGCCACCACCACCTCCCAAGAAAGAAGCCGGAGGAGCTACCTGTTCCGGATTATTAGCAGAACAATTTATATAGGTCAAAAACTGACATATACATGCCTCAATAAATGTAATCTAGCTACACAGCTGCGGATCCAGGATTTCATACTTGGGTGTTCAAAAATTTATATTGCAAACTAAAACCACAACAATATTTTTCAAATTGAGGGAGTAATATCTAAAATTTTCATGTGAAAAGATTCTTTGTCCATCGTAATGACAGTACTGATATGAATGACAGAAAATGAAGATTATTTACTGTCACATCCCAGTTAGACCATGCATTAGGGTGTGCATCATGTTTAAATTTCATTTGAATTTGAAATGGGGAAGGCAGGAAACCCCAGAACACCCCCCCCCCCCTTAAATCAACTAGGGTTTACTAAAATTTATTTCAATGAACCTGAAATGCCCTTCAAAATGTTCATCCTCTTTACTTTGGTTCAGAACCCATGTCAAAGAAGGTGTACCATTTTCTAGGTCATCTAAGGGTTCTAGGATTAATCCACAAGTTTTGAACTTGAGCATTTTAAATTGTATAAAATATTTTAAATGTTCAAAAATTGCCAAACCAAAATGTTTCATGTTGGGAATATTCCAACAAGTGACCAGGAGCATTTTGGTGATTTTTAAAACAGTTTTGGTATTTTAGAAAAACCCCACAAAGTTGCAGAATATTAGAAAAAGAGTAAAAATAGAAAAACCCTTACCTGACGCCGTGCCCGGCCCACCTGCCGGCCCAGCCCAGCAGCCGCGCCAGCGAGCTGCTTGGCTCGGCCAGGCAGGCAGCCTGGTGCCCGACGGCGAGCTCGGCGCGCGCCACGCAGCTGGCCGCCGCCTGCGCCGCCTCCTCGCCGCCTCGCTGCCTGGGCGACCTCCACGTCGTCGCCCGACCCCTGGACACGCCATTCGCCTTTGCCTCCTCTCTCTCTCTCCCCCAACTTGGCCGACGCCATCGCCGACGCGCCACCGCCCGTCGTGCTCCCGCCGTCCATGCTCCTCCCCACCATGTCCGGGAGCTCCGCCGACTCCACTACCCCTAGCTAGCTGAGTCCCGCCGCTCTAAGTGCCCAAGCCACTACACCGACCTCGACCGAGCTCAAGTCGCCGGAGATCCCCTTTGACGTCGCCGTCGCCCCGGTTCATCCCCGACCCCGACGAGGCTCTCTACGCGGCGCCCGTGAGCCTATCTAACTCCCTCTCCCTCTCTCTCGCGCCCCCGAGCACCATAACGACCCAACCACGATCACCCGCACGCACCGCCGCGGAGCTCGTCGCCGACGTGCTCCCGGCCACTCTCCGGCCACCCCAGGGTACCCGTTGCATTCACCACACCCCAACGGGTCTGCCCATGCACTTCCCGCACCTCGCCGAGCCCTCTAACCCCAAACCCGTAGTTGGCCGAACCCCGGCGGCCGCCTAACTCGTCGCCGGCGCCAACTCCGGCCACCCCGACCCAAGCTAACCCCACCAATAGACGCGGTTCGTCTCCAGCTCCACGTAGATGCCTTCCGCGCCCCATTTAGTGGCCGGAACGTGCAAAAGCACTCTGCTCCGCCGCGCTTTGGCCTCGCCAAGGCTAGACGCCGCGAGTTGACCACTAACCATTGGTGGTGGGCCTGTTGATCGCTCTGAGTCAATGACAGTGGACCCCGGTTAACTAAATAGGTTAGTTTAATTAAACTTTAGTTAAGTTAATTACCACGACATGCGGGTCCCACTGGTCAGTTTGACTGGACGACCCGTTGACCCTGACGTCACGCTGACCTCATCTTGACGCATTAATTCAATTCTGGATTTATTCTAATATAGCAAATTCGAATATAATTCAAATTTCAAATGCTTATAACTTTTATTCTATAACTCCAAATGCAAAGATTTATATATGAAAATTATCAGAAAAATACACTCTATCCATTGGTACAGGTTTCATGCATGTTAAAACAAGTTAACTATGCTGAATAACCAGAATAAGATATTGCACCATTAGGACTAACTCCAATGAGCTATCATTTGAATCCTTGATTCAAATGAGTTCATTCCCTGTTATTTCAACTTGCATTAGGCCAACACACATCCATATTGCCATGTCATAGCATGCATCATATTGTTGCATATTGTCATGTGTGTTTACTTTCGGTGTGCTTTCATGATAGGTTCTGCTTGAAGATAACCTCGACTACCCATCGAAGGCGTTCTCTACCCCAGTTCCATCGGGCAAGCAATTCATTGATCATTCCGATACAAACCCATGTTCTCGCTTCTGCTCTCGTTTACTGCATTAAGACAACGCGATTTAACTGTTGTGTGCTGTGGTAGTTGAACCCACTTCCTTGCATGACCTGTCATTGCCACAGTAACTAGATGAAACCCACTAGTATGTGTAGGAGTTGATTGAGCCATGATTGTGATTCCTACCATGCTATGCTTGCTATGCTTAGAGTTGTGTCAGGTCTGGCTCATCGGGATGATGAACTGGAGTGAAAGGTTGTGTTGGTTCGAGAGTGAAAGTGTTGAACACGATTTGGTAAAGGTATCGATGAGAGGCCATGTAGGAGTACATGGTGGGTTGTTTCATTGAAGCCGATCCTAAGAACTGAGATCTGTGTTTGTGATCCATGAACTAGCTACTACCACGCATTGGGCCCGAAACCAATGGACCCTCTCGGCTTCTTAACCACCCTTGTTCTTAGTCCGGGAGTTGCAAGTAGTTTCTGGTGTTTGTAGCATCTTTGGGGCCATGCATAGCTGACCTTAGGGGTGGGTTGTGTTGCGGTAGGCACCGTGGCCGGTGTACCGAGTGCCCGTTTGGTATCTCGGGAACCCTGCACACATCGTTCGGGGCTGTATGGGAAACCTCGGCGGACTCCTGCGGATGGAACCGAATAGGCGATAAACTGGACTAGGGATTTGAGTGTTTAGGTAGGCTGTGGCCGACACCCACGTTGGGCTTCCGCTTGAAGGTTGCAGTACACGTCGTGTAAACGCGGCGATAAGTGGTGAGCGTGTGTGAAGAAGTATACCCCTGCAGGGTTAAATATGATCTATTCGAATAGCCGTGTCCACGGAGAAGGACTTCTGGGTTACCTATATCAGTTCATAGACAAGTAAATGGACACTACTAAAAGCCTCAAGATAAGTGTGAGTATCGTGGATGGCCCTCTCGTGGGATGACGAGAGAGGATCCACGGTGGAGTATTGTGATGGTGATTAGTGGACTCGTGTACGAAAAATGCTTTACAAAGTGGTGTTACGTAGGATAGCTTAGCCAAGAGTCAAAGCTGGCTTGCTGCAAATAACTCCACCTCCTTCATGAGAATGTGCATGTATGATAGGATTCTGTGGTAAGACTTGCTGAGTACTTTTGTACTCATGTTTGTAATCAATATTTTTGAGAGGACTATACTACCCCTCCGACGGATTCTATGTAGATGTTGACTTGACGAGTGAACTAGCCACCGGTGGCGATCTAAGACTTGTGAAGGGCCATTGTAGATAGAAAGGCTCCAACAAGCTTTCTTTCTTTCTAGAGTCGTACTCGACTAGTTTGCTTCGCATGTGCTTGTATGATTGTATGACTTGAGTGTTGGGTCATGTGACCCCTACCTGTATGACTATGTTATGTATGGCTCCTCGGGCCTCTTAAATAAAGTACATGAGTTGTAGAGTTTTGTTGTGATGCCTTGTTGTATTTACTCATATCGGGCATATTGCGTGTATGATTGAAATGCTTGGTATGAGTGGGATCCGACAAACTAGTTGTTTATCCTTGGCAGCCTCTCATATGGGGAAATGTAGTCTCGTGCCTCGGCGATAGTAGTCCGCTTCAGCCCGGTTCACGAGTCCTGCTAGCCCAAAGACTCTTGCTTGGACACTTGACTGGCGGCATGTGATTCATTTCGTTCCTATGTCTGTCCCTCGGGAAATGTCACGCGATGATATTCGAGTCTGCCTAGCCTGCTACAGCCGGGATACCGAGTCCTGTTAGCCAGTGCTACAGCCCGAGTTCATACGTTGATGACCGACATGCTCAAGTGATTCATGTATGCTGTCCCCATAGGATAGTGCCGCTTTGGGTTCACGACTAGCCATGTCGGCCGGGTTCTTTGTCATGTGGATGCTAGCGACACTATCATATCGTGAGCCAAAAGGCGCAAGCGGTCCCGGGCCATGGTAAGGCGACACCGTGGGAATACCGTGCGTGAGGCCGCAAAGTGATATGAGGTGTTACCAGCTAGGTCGATGTGACTTGGAATCGGGTCCCGACAGTGTTGGCATCGAGCGGGGGCTGCTGTAGGTTCGCTAAGCCAAACTGGTCAAGTTGAGTCTAGAAATGCTTTAGTTATATGTAGGGAATTGATTGTGGGAGGGATCGTAAGGCTCTTTTACTTCTTTACCTTATGCCCTCGATCTGAGTCATCCTCTTCTCATTCGACGTGGGTTTAGGACTAGGCTCTCTTTTCTCTATCAGGTTCACGTGTTACTAATCCGTAGTAACTTATAGGATTGTTGGTTACATCCTCAGTTCAGTGCTACTAATTTTTAGTATGCTATCATTTGAACCAGAACCTTGATATGATGTTGTTGAGTGGATTTGCAATCTGATTTTAATGTCTCAAATCTAATTTTGAGCATTTACAGATGTGATGCTGCCCGATTTTCCCTAGAAATTCTAATGCCTTTGCATTGTGGTTGTGCTTTCAGATGGCCACCGCCCCGTAACCAAGTGGTTACTTTGACCCGTTGCATTGATGTGTGCGGTCACACGGCAATGCTGGTTCGGGTGATGATTGAGTCTGGTTATCGATGGTATCCTGAATATACCGTCGAGGAGCAGTTTAGGGATTTCAATCAAAGCCAATACCTATGCACGGTCGGTTTATCCATCTTATCCCGAGCTCTTGAGCCACTTCACTTTGTTCTTATGGGCTCGGAATCACTATTGGAATGTCATGCAAGATGCAGCCTATTCCATGATGACTATTATTCGAGCGAACTGCTTTGCTGAGCAACACCGATTTCCGCTATATGCCAAAGCATCCCTCCACAGGCGCATGGCTACCTTCGTGTTTGTACAGCGATGCATCCCATGAGGACTCACTCCTTCGTACTACTCTTGAGTTCTTTGGAGGACAAGGACCGTGAGAACCGGCCTTGCGTATGGAGCTTTTTAATGCCCGTTCGACCACTTTGGGCTACTCGACTAGGTTTGCACCGCCGTGCAAGCGGATATATGGACATGAGGACTTGTACCTGTGCGGGCGAGTCTGCCGGACTTTATGGAGTGGCGTGAGGTTGGAGCATCACTCCTCCTCGTGGGCCTCGTCGCCACCGTTTGTTGGTCCACGGCCACATCCGAGTCCTTATGGTCCACAGGCCCCACAGATTATCTGCTTCCGGACGATCATGTTCCACTTCGAGCTTGGGTGGTGACTTCTATGAGGACTACTATGGAGCTGCACGAGATAGTAGTAGTATTCCTAGTATGGTAATAGTTGTGTTTCCACCGTCTGCGTGACTCGTGGAATACGACTTAGTGTGTATCGTTCCTAAGTGTAGAAAAATAATGTATAGGAGTTGGAATGCTTCCGTTGAGATGTAACGCCTTTCCTTATAGTTGTACTCCGTCAGGCTTGTACTAAACTATGAATGGTGTGTATGACCGTTGGTATATATATATATGGCAGTTTTATATTACCATGTCATACGGATGAACATCTTTGCATTCCATGCTATCCATTACCTTCCGCACTTCCTTGTTAAATTCTGCCATCCTGGTTTAAACCTTTGCTTTGTCTCCCAGGATGGTCAACACTCGCAACACTCCTGCTGCTCGAGCGGGGAGAAGCCAGATGCAGCCAGAAATGTGAATCTGCCGCAACCGCCATCTTTGGCGAGGTGATCTTTGAAGCGAGCGCAATAAGCGTGAAACCAACCGCTTATTGGAGCGGATTGAGCAAAACACAGCACGCCAGCCAAGAAACGATGTGGTTTCACTCAACGATTTCGTCAAGCTGTATCCTCCAAAGTTCAAATATTCCGTCGAGCCTCTCGACGCAGATGATTGGCTCCGCAGCATCCACCACAAGCTGCGTTCTGCCAACGTGGCTGAGGCTGACAAGGTTACCTTTGCCGCCTATCATCTTGAAGGTCCTGCTAGTCTCTGGTGGGAAAATTATGAGGCTATCGTCCGGTTGGACAAGTTACAACTTGGGATGAGTTCGATGCCGCCTTCATGAGCATCATATTCCAGAAGGTCTTATGGACCGCAAAAGGGAGGAATTCTGCAGTTTCACCCAAGGTAGGCTGACAGTGGATGCCTACAGCCGTGAATTTGGGAGGTTAGCACGTTATGCTCCCGAAGAAGTTTCTACCGATGCCAAGAAGCGTGCAAGGTTCCGCAAGGACTTAGCCACGAGCTACGCCGAGATCTCCGTCTGCATGAGTGTACCTCTTTCCCGAAGCTAGTCAATAAGGCTATCAGCGCCGAAACTAGGCAGACTGATTTTGAGGCTTCACGCAAGCACCTCCGTGACTCTGGATCGTCATCCGGCTCTGGATCCCAGAAGCGCCGGGTTTGGGTTCCAAATACTGCTCTACCACCCAGGTTCACCCCGAGGCCATCCTTTGAGGCGCCTCGCCCCAACCAGCCGTATCTTCCACCCAAGACTTATGGAGGTCCAACTGCTAATGCTGCTCCACGTCCAAATGTGATAACTTGCTTCAAGTGTGGAGAGACGGGCCACTATATCCGAGAGTGTCCCCAGAACAACCCCAATCAAGCTGGAAAGTCTGTTGGCCGCGGCAAGCCAGCAGGAAAGGTGCCCTATGCTAAGCCAGTTGCCACCGCTCGTGGCCATGTCAACTATGTCTCTGCTGAAGAAACCTATGAGGATCCCAACGTCGTCCTCGGTACGCTTCTTGTTAATTGCCATCCGCAACCGTTCTTTTGATCTTGGAGCATCTCATTCATTTATTTAGAGAGCTATGCTCGATTGCACAACACCACATTCGTGACATGCCTACCTCCATGGAAATTCAAACTCCTGGTTCTAGATGGCAAACCTCTAGAATAAGTCATGGGAATGAAATTCTTGTCGACAGATTAGTCTTTCTTGCATCTCTAATAGCTCTCAAGTCCTCGGACATAAACATCATCTTGGGTATGGACTGGATGTCACCCATTACGCTAAGATTGATTGCTCTACTAGAACTGTTCAACTTACCCATCCTTGGGCAAGACGGTGAATGTTTTAACCCGAGTGTCTAAGCGCCACTTTACTCCTTAAATGCCAACCCTCTTCCGGACCTCGAAGATATTCCGGTAGTCCGTGATTTCCGGATGTCTTTCGGAAGAACTGCCAGTGTTCCACCGCGGGGATGTCGAGTTCGTGATAGATCTTATTCCGGAACCGTCCCAATCTCTAGAAGACCTTATAAGATGGCACCCCTAGAACTAGCTGAACTTAAGAAACAACTCGATGAGTCCTTGCAAAAGGGTTTCATCCGTCCTAGTTCATCTCCATGGGCTTGCCCGTCCTCTTCGTCAAGAAGAAGGATGGTACGGATCGGATGGTTGTAGATTACCGACACATCAATTTGGTCACTATCAAGAACAAGTATCCGCTCCCGGGATCAACGACACTGTATGATCAGCTCGCCGAATCCTCGCCTCTTTTCAAGATGGATTTGAGGTTGGGCTACCATCAAATCAAAATCAAGAACGGGACATACCTAAAAGCGGCTTTTGTTACTCGTTATGGCCAATCTGAGTACACCGTCATGTCTTCGGTTTAACCAATGCTCCAGCCACTTTCTCTCGGTTAATGAACTCAATCTTCATGGAGTATTTGGATAAATTAAATCGTGGTATACCTCGATGATATACTCATCTACTCCAGAATGAGGAAGAACATGTCGAACACCTAAGGCTAGTATTGATGAAACTTGAGAGCACCGCCTTTATGCCAAATTCTCTAAATGTGAATTCTGGTTGCAGTAAGTGACCTATCTAGGACATGTAATCTCGGTAAGGGCATTGCTGTCAATCGGCGAGTTCAAGCCGTCCTTGATTGGACTCCACCGAATCGGTCAAGCAAGTTCGGAGTTTCCTCGGTTTAGCGAGCTATTGCCGCCGCTTAAATCGAGAATTTCTCTAAAGTTGCTAAACCTCTAACGAACTCCTCAAGAAAGATAAGAAGTTCGAATGGGCGCCACGGTCGAGTTCAGCTTTCAGAACTGAAAGGCGCTCGACATCTGCTCCGTACTTGTTCCACCAGATTTCTCTAAGGACTTTATTATCTATTGCGGCGCCTCGCGACAAGGACTAGGTTGCATACTCATGCAAGATCGTCATGTGATTGCCTCGCCTCTCGACGATTCGTCCACATGAGGATAACTATCCCACACGATCTAGAGCTTGCAGCGATGGTTCATGCACTTAAAACTTGGCGACATTACCTTACGGGTAATCGTTGTGAAATCTACACCGATCACCAAAGTCTGAAATATATCTTCACCCAACCGGATTTGAATCTCGGGCAAAGGCGTTGGGTCGAGTTGATTACAGATTTCGACTTAGGAATATCCTACACCCGAGCAAGGCCAATGTCATGGCTGGCGACTAAGTCGCAAATCTTATTGTAACAATCTGATGTTACAACAAAGTCAACCATTTCTCCACGAGGAATTTCGTAAGCTTAATCTTCACATTGTTCCTCGAGGATTCCTTTCCACCCTGGTGGCAAAACCTACCCTTACGGATCAGATCATCAAAGCACGTAAGGTAGATCCGGAATCTCCGTGTCGGGAGAAACATCAAGAAAGGAGTCGCAGATTGTTTCTCCATTGATGAACAAGGTGTCGTGTTCTTTGGAGACCGTCTAGTGGTTCCCAAGGTGCGCAACTTTGAGGCGATTGATCCTTAAGGAAGCTCATGACTCTCCTCTCACCATTCATCCTGGTAGTACTAAAATGTATCAAGATCTCGCCAGAGGTTTTGGTGGACTAGGATGAAGAGAAAATCGCTCAATACATTGCTAATTGCGACGCCTCGTCATCGAGTTAAGCGAGCATCAACGGCCTGCTGGTACCCTTCAACCTTTGGAAATTCCTGAATGGAAATGGGATAAAATCGGTATGGACTTCATTACGGGTTTCCCAGGACCAAGAGAGGAATAATGCTATCTTCGTTGTCGTTGATCGTCTTTCCAAAGTAGCCCACTTCCTACCCGTTCGTGAGAGTATAACCGCTAGCCAGCTAGCTGATTTGTACATCTCTCGAATAGTGTCTCTTCATGGTATTCCATTAGAGATTAACTCAGACCGTGGAAGTCTCTTCACCTCTCGATTTTGGGAAAGTTTCCAAAACGCTATGGGAACTCGTCTCTCCTTTAGCACCGCTTTCCATCCCCAATCAAGTGGTCAAGTAGAACGAGTCAATCAAATCCTAGAGGATATGCTTCGAGCCTCTGTCATCTCTTTCGGCATGAATTGGGAGAAATGCCTTCCATTCGCCGAGTTCGCTTATAACAATAGTTATCAAGCCAGCTTGGGCAAAGCCCCTTTCGAAGTTCTTTATGGACGGAAATGTCGAACGCCTCTTAACTGGTCAGAAACCGGGGAGAGACAACTCTTTGGCCTGGATATGATTCAGGAAGCAGAAGAGCAAGTTCACGTTATTCGTGAGAAATTGAAAACAGCTCAATCTCGTCAAAAGAGCCAATATGACCGCAAGCATAAGCCTATGGCTTATGAAATTGGCGAGAAGGCTTACCTTCGGTTACTCCTCTAAAGGAACCCATCGTTTCGTATCAAAGGCAAGTTGGCTCCTCGTTACATTGGACCCTTTCGCATTCTTGCCAAGCGAGGGAAGTTGCCTACCAATTGGAACTACCTCCGCATCTTTCCGAGTCCATGATGTCTTCCACGTTTCCCAACTCAGCGTTGCTTCTCGGATCCTATCCGTGGAGTGGACCACAAACGCTTGATCTCCAAGATAACCTCACCTATCGAGAATATCCCGTTCGTATCCTCGATCAAGCCGAGCGTACCACTCGACGTCGGAATATCAAGTTTCTAAAGGTTCAATGGTCAAACCATTCCGAGCAAGAAGCAACTTGGGAAAGGGAGGATCGTCTTCGACTTGAGTATCCCACCTTTTTCGCAACAGATCCTAAATCTCGGGGCGAGATTCTTTTGAGTGGGGTGAGTTGTCACATCCCGTTAGACCATGCATTAGGGTGTGCATCATGTTTAAATTTCATTTGAATTTGAAATGGGGAAGGCAGGAAACCCCAGAACACCCCCTTAAATCAACTAGGGTTTACTAAAATTTATTTCAATGAACCTGAAATGCCCTTCAAAATGTTCATCCTCTTTACTTTGGTTCGAACCCATGTCAAAGAAGGTGTACCATTTTCTAGGTCATCTAAGGGTTCTAGGATTAATCCACAAGTTTTGAACTTGAGCATTTTAAATTGTATAAAATATTTTAAATGTTCAAAATTGCCAAACCAAAATGTTTCATGTTGGGAATATTCCAACAAGTGACCAGGAGCATTTTGGTGATTTTAAAACAGTTTTGGTATTTTAGAAAAACCCCACAAAGTTGCAGAATATTAGAAAAAGAGTAAAAATAGAAAAACCCTTACTCGCGCGTGCCCGCCCACCTGCTGCCCAGCCCAGCAGCAGCGCAATGGCTGCTTGGCTCGGCCAGCAGCAACTCTGGTGCCCGACGGCGAGCTCGGGGCGCGCCACGCAGCTGGCCGCCGCCCTGCTTCGCCTCCTCGCCGCCTCGCTGCCCTGGACGACCTCCACGTCGTCGCCCGACCCCCTGGACACGCCATTCGCCCCTTGCCTCCTCTCTCTCGCTCTCCCCCAACTTGGCCGACGCCATCGCCGACGCGCCACCGCCGAAGTCGTGCTCCCCGCCGTCCATGCTCCTCCCCACCATGTCCAGGAGCTCCGCCGCACTCCACTACCCCTAGCTAGCTGAGTCCCGCTCGCTCTAAGTGCCCCGAAGCCACTACACCGACCTCGACCGAGCTCGAAGTCGCCGGAGATCCCCTTTGACGTCGCCGTCGCCCCGGTTCATCCCCGACCCCGACGAGGCTCTCTGGCGCGCCCGTGAGCCTATCTAACTCCCTCTCCCCTCTCTCTCTCGCCCGAGCACCATAACGACCCAACCACGATCACCAGACGCACCGCCCACGGGCTCGTCGCCGGCGTGCTCCGGCCACTCTCCGGCCACCCCAGGGTGCCCGTTGCATTCACCACACCCCAACGGGTCTGCCCATGCACTTCCCGCACCTCGCCGAGCCCTCTAACCCCAAACCCGTAGTTGGCCGAACCCCGGCGGCCGCCTAACTCGTCGCCGGCGCCAACTCCGGCCACCCCGACCCAAGCTAACCCCACCAATAGACGCGGTTCGTCTCCAGCTCCACGTAGATGCCTTCCGCGCCCCATTTAGTGGCCGGAACGTGCAAAAGCACTCTGCTCCGCGCTTTGGCCTCGCCAAGTGCTAGCGCCGGCGAGTTGACCACTAACCATTGACTGGTGGGCCCTGTAGACTTCTCTGAGTCAATGACAGGTGGACCCCCCCCCGGTTAACTAAATAGGTTAGTTTAATTAAACTTTAGTTAAGTTAATTACCCTGACATGCGGGTCCCACTGGTCAGTTTGACCTGGACGACCCCGTTGACCCCTGACGTCACGCTGACCTCATGCTGACGCATTAATTCAATTTCTGGATTTATTCTAATATAGCAAATTCCAGAATATAATTCAAATTTCAAATGCTTATAACTTTTATTCTATAACTCCAAATGCAAAGATTTATATATGAAAAATTATCAGAAAAATACACTCTATCCATTGGTACAGGTTTCATGCATGTTAAAACAAGTTAACTATGCTGAATAACCAGAATAAGATATTGCACCATTAGGACTAACTCCAATGAGCTATCATTTGAATCCTTGATTCAAATGAGTTCATTCCCTGTTATTTCAACTTGCATTAGGCCAACACACATCCATATTGCCATGTCATAGCATGCATCATATTGTTGCATATTGTCATGTGTGTTTACTTTGGTGTGCTTTCATGATAGGTTCTGCCCAAGATAACCTCGACTACCCATCCAAGGGCGTTCTCTACCCCAGTTCCATCGGGCAAGCAATTCATTGATCATTCGATACAAACCCATGTTCTCGCTTCGCTCTCGTTTACTGCATTAAGACAACGCGATTTAACTATTGTGTGCTGCGGTAGTTGAACCCACTTCCTTGCATGACATGTCATTGCCACAGTAACTAGATGAAACCCACTAGTATGTGTAGGAGTTGATTGAGCCATGATTGTGATTCCTACCATGCTATGCTTGCTATGCTTAGAGTTGTGTCAGGTCTGGCTCATCGGGATGATGAACTGGAGTGAAAGGTTGTGTTGGTTCGAGAGTGAAAGTGTTGAACACGATTTGGTAAAGGTATCGATGAGAGGCCATGTAGGAGTACATGGTGGGTTGTTTCATTGAAGCCGATCCTAAGAACTGAGATCTGTGTTTGTGATCCATGAACTAGCTACTACCACGCATTGGGCCCAAACCAATGGACCCTCTCGCTTCTTAACCACCCTTGTTCTTAGTCCGGAGTTGCAAGTAGTTTCGGTGTTTGTAGCATCTTTGGGGCCGCATAGCTGACCTTAGGGGTGGGTTGTGTTGCGGTAGGCACCGTGGCCCGTGTACCGAGTGCCCGTTTGGTATCTCGGGAACCCTGCACACATCGTTCGGGGCTGTATGGGAAACCTCGGCCGGACTCCCTGCGGATGGAACCCGAATAGGCGATAAACCTGGACTAGGGATTTGAGTGTTTAGGTAGGCTGTGGCCGACACCCACGTTGGGCTTCCGCTTGAAGGTTGCAGTACATGTCGTGTAAACGGCGATAAGTGGTGAGCGTGTGTGAAGAAGTATACCCTGCAGGGTTAAATATGATCTATTGAATAGCCGTGTCCACGGAGAAGGACTTCGGGTTACCTATATCAGTTCATAGACAAGTAAATGGATACTACTAAAAGCCTCAAGATAAGTGTGAGTATCGTGGATGGCCCTCTCGTGGGATGACGAGAGAGGATCCACAGTGGAGTATTGTGATGGTGATTAGTGGACTCGTGTACGAAAAATGCTTTACAAAGTGGTGTTACGTGGGATAGCTTAGCCAAGAGTCAAAGCTGGCTTGCTGCAAATAACTCCACCTCCTTCTTGAGAATGTGCATGTATGATAGGATTACGTGGTAAGACTTGCTGAGTACTTTTGTACTCATGTTTGTAATCAATATTTTTCAGAGGACTATACTACCCCTCGACGGATTCTATGTAGATGTTGACTTGACGAGTGAACTAGCCACCGGTGGCGATCTAAGACTTGTGAAGGGCCATTGTAGATAGAAAGGCTCCAACAAGCTTTCTTTCTTTCTAGAGTCTCAGACTCGAGACTAGTTTGCTTCCGCATGTGCTTGTATGATTGTATGACTTGAGTGTTGGGTCATGTGACCCCTACCTGTATGACTATGTTATGTATGGCTCCTCGGAGCCTCTTAAATAAAGTACTTGAGTTGTAGAGTTTTGTTGTGATGCCTTGTTGTATTTACTCATATCGGGCATATTATGTATGATTGAAATGCTTGGTATGAGTGGGATCCGACAAACTAGTTGTTTATCCTTGGCAGCCTCTCATATGGGGAAATGTAGTCTCGTGCCTACGGCGATAGTAGTCCGCTACTGCCCGGTTCACGAGTCCTGCTAGCCCAGCACTCTGCTTGGACACTTGACTGGCCGACATGTGATTCATTTCGTTCCTATATCATCCCCTCGGGAAATGTCACGATGATATTCGAGTCTGTCTAGCCTGCTACAGCCGGGATACGGAGTCCTGTTAGCCAGTGCTATAGCCCGAGTTCATCGTTGATGACCGACATGCTCGAAGTGATTCATGTATGCCTGTCCCCATAGGATAGTGCCGCTTTGGGTTCACGACTAGCCATGTCGGCCGGGTTCTTTGTCATGTGGATGCTAGCGACACTATCATATCGTGAGCCAAAAGGCATAAACGGTCCCGGCCATGGTAAGGCGACACCCGTGGGAATACCGTGCGTGAGGCCGCAAAGTGATATGAGGTGTTACCAGCTAGGTCGATGTGACTTGGAATCGGGGTCCTGACATTTACTTCATGACCATAGAATATGACATTTTCATAAACAAGGCATGGTGTTGTTATCCTTAAGTTGCAAAAAATATTTTCACAATCACCTACGTAGGCAATTCAATTCCAAGGTCAAGCTACGTGTTTGTATTAGCACAGTCACCAAACCTAGGTGGATTTATTAGCAGAATAATTTATCTAGATCAAAATATTGCCTATACAGGGTGCAACACATGTAACCTAGCTAGTTACCTAACACATCTATAGAATATTGATATGGAGTCCATCGATCAAAGATAAAAAGAAACCCTGGCCTTCCCCAAAAATAGACAAAAGGACTGACCAGAGCACACCTAGGATTTAAAAAAATAAAGGAGATAGATGACTAACGTCTTCTCTGTTGACATAGCTGACGACCACAGGCTCGGGCACAGGAGGCGTCACCCGCGGCAGAGGAGACACCTGCTCCGTGTGAGGAGCCAGAGCAGCTACCTGGTCCCACATATATAGCAGAATATTTTATATAGATCAAAAAATGTCATATACATGCCTAAACTAATGCAACCTAGCAACACAGCTTCGGACACAGGATTTCAAAGTTGGGTGTTCAAAAAATTATATTGCAAACCAAAACCACAACAATATTTTTCAAACGGCTGAGATCAAGTCGGCTTTTGAGTCCAGAAGGCATTCTTCTGCCTCTGCTTCTGTTACTCAAGAAATTAAAGAGTTAGGAGTAATATCTAAAATGTTCATGTGAAAATATTATTTTTCCATCATACTGACAGTACACACATGAATGACAGAAAATGAAGATTATTTACTATGACATTTTCGTAAACAAGGCATGGTGTTGTTATCCTTTACTTGCAGAAAATATTATGCTGAAAATAAGCAACCAAATAATATATTTCAAGTAGGGATGATAACAAGTGTAAAATATTACAACCTATGGTAATTGGACTCCAAGAATCAAGCAATTGGTGTTGAGCAAATTGAACGACAAAAAATATGTCTGCTGGATTAAGCGTGAGAGGCTAGTTTTATACAAATTGACATGAAGTTTAGTGCACAAACTACACCACTTTAGTCCATTTAGCAGTAAAAGAACCATATATAAGAAATTTCGGGCAGAAAATTTCGGTTGGTTGGTAGATCTATCTTAAAATTTGGCATCAAAACATTTTGGATGCACGAGAGCCATGGATCGGAGTGGTTGGTAGATCTTAAAAACAAGATAACCTATACAATGAGGAGCCGACCCCCACACCCATGCACCCATGTGGATCCGCCCTTGAAACCTACCGGATCTAACGAATCTAGGTACGGATTTCATAGATGGAAGAAAAGCAGAAACCCTAGCTATGCCCAAAAATAGATAAGGGACTGAACAAGGAAACCTAGGATATTTCCTAAAATAGGACTGACCTCTTCTTCTTCGTCGTCACCGTCGACGTTGACCACGGGCTGCGGCAGATGAGTCACCTGCTCCGGCGGAGGAGCCACCTGCTCCGGCGTAGGTGACACCTACACCGGAGTCTGGACGTGGTCGTCGACGTCAACGCCGCCCTGCTGCCGGCTGGACACCTTGCCGGCGGGGAGGGGTTTCTCCATGTGCAGCTGCGCCCGGCGCTTGGATGCTTCGTGCGCCATGGCGTCGGCCCCGGCGTCGGCCCTCCCTCCCATGGTGCGCTTGGGAATCTCGACGACGGAGATGCAGCAGCGGGAAGGGAGCATCGGCGGGATGGGCAGGGGAGTGGTGAAGCGTGGGAGGAGAAAACCCTCGTGTTTCTGGATGGATAAGAGGACGGGAAGAGGGGGCGGCCATGAGATTAATGCTAATGGCCCATTTATGGGGAAGCGGAGCGTGCTATGGGGAAGCGGAGCCGCCGATTTATTCCTGGGCAGTCAAAAGGAGTTGTTGCCACGTTCACACCTCCCCGTGCGTTGTTCACACCACCACGTCTTGGCACGTCAAAACGTAACTTCTCACTTCTCGCTAGAATGAATAGCCGAATAGTCCGATCGTGCACACCCATTGTCGGGGAAGCTGGTCGTGCCCCACGAACACCTATGGGACCTAGTCCCTTGTGGTTCGGATGGGGGGCGGAGAATGCACAAAGAGCAGATCGAAGCGATGCACACGAGCAGATTTACCCAGCTTCGGAGCTCTCCGGAGAGATAACACTCCTACTGCTGCTTGGTCGATTTGATTGTGTTCTTGCTAGGGAGCAACGAGAGCTACAAAGCCTAGCCTGAGTGAGCGTGGTCTCGTATGAATCGAATGAAACAAACGAGTCGAACCCTTTCTACGTTGCACATGGGCCTCCTTTTATAGTCTCAAGGGGTCACCACAGGTTGCAATGCAGATGAGGGCAAAAATGGGAAAACAGTGGTTGGTACACCAACTTGTACAGTGTACAGTGATCTATACCTAACTCTGACGGCAAGGGACAAGAGTAATAAATGTCTGTCTCCGTCGCTGGAACAGTGCAACAGGGACCGTCAAGTGCGCCTCCGTTCGCCACGATGGTAGCTTGTCAGCGCCGCTTATCGCTGCTCCCCGCTGGCTGCACAACCCTTCGACACGCGTGCCTGGAATAGCCCCATGGCGACACGTTGGCGGATGAGCTAGAGCGGAGATGAAGAGAGGTTGCCTGCCGCGGCAAGTTCCTTGCCGCGGCTGAATCTTTGTCGTGCTTGGGAGCTTGTCGATCACCAAGCCTTCCCGGCAAGCTCCTCTTGCCGGGGTCTTGTTTCCTTCATGCCTTGAGCGGCCTTCCCGGCAAGCTCCTCTTGCCGGGGCCCTGACTACTTTGTTCTTGAATGGCTCCAAGGGAGCCGCAGAGAATCTTGGCGGTCACCAGGCCGACCCTGCCGCGGGGTGCTACCACTGCCCGTGCACGAGTTCGGGGTACTAGGGTACCCCTACTCTAGTACCCCGACAGGAGCCCCCGGGCCTGGGCCATACACGGCGCCAAGCTCTGTTGGGCCAGGCCCAAAACAGTGCACGGGCACGTGTGGCCTGGATTACGCCATTATTCGCCTTGGACCCACCACGTCCCCCACGAACGGCACGTTCCGGACGTGGCATCGTGGGAGAGATCGTGGGGGCTTTTCTTTAATGGGAAAATCGGAATGCCCGCCCCCCCTCCCCCTTTATAAGCAGGGGGAACAGGGGCAGAACGCCCACTTGCCATTGCTGTCACATCAAAAACCACCGCCGCTTCCCCCCTTTCTCTCCAGCCCAAAGAGAGCGACGCTCCGCCCCCTCCATTGCCACCGGTGCCACCAACGCCGTCGACCTCCTCCACCACCTCCCCCCATGGCTCCGAAAACTGACAAGGGGAAAGGCGTGAAATCGTCCGAGGCGCAGCGGCTCGCAGCGCTGCGGAAAGAGCGGGCCCTCTTCGATCCCCTTCTCGACAGGAAGGAGCCGCGGGAGCTGTACTACCTTTTCTGGTCGACGGCGACGCGGGCGCACCCGCGCACGAGGGTGATCTCCGCCGCGACATCCGAGAAGGTCTCCATCGGGTATCCCTTCTTCGCGCTTTTCTTCCACTGCGGGCTCTGCCCGCCTTTTTCCGAATTCTTTTGCGATGTCATGAACACATATGGCCTCCGCCTCCTTGATTTCACCCCCAACGCCGTCCTCACCATGGCGGTTTTCGCACACCTCTGCGAGAACTTCGTCGGGGTCCACCCAAATGTTGCACTTTTCCGCCACTACTTCATGCCCCGTGTAGAGAGGCGAGAGCTGCTTGCCGGAGGAATTGCATGGATATCCAGGATCGGCAAGAAGGAGGCATATCTTGACGGGGAGCTGCGCAGCAAGTGGGAGGAGCGGAGAGCCGATTGGTGTTGGATTTTAGAGGAGGACCCACAGCCCTTTACTGCCCTGCGCACCCTAGTGCGCGGCAATGACTGGAGTAACTTGGCGCCGGAGGATGCCAAGCTGAAGATTACCGTGAGTAGGATTTTGCGCCTCAGGCATGCCGGGCTGACCGTAGGAGCAGTTGGCGCGGACTTCCTTCGCCGCCGCATCGCGCCCTTGCAGGAAAAGGGGAGGCCTGCTTGGGAGTTTCAAAACACGGCGGACATAATGAGGCTACGTCCGGGTCTGAACTGGAATTTTACTGTTTTGGAGCTGGATGGCATGCTGCGGGAGCTGTTCAAGCCTGACGCCGACAACCCCGAGTGGTTCATGTTGCCGAGGGGAGTTGTGCCCTTGTGCAACAACTCGTCGCTTGACCGCACCCGCACGATGATGCCGTTGTGCGATTCCCATGGGATCGTTCCAACTTGGCAGGAGCCCGCCGACGACGTCGTGCAGCAGTTCTTCGACGATTTGGAAGAAGTGCCGATCCGTGCCGACGAGCAGAAACGGCTGACCCGCGACACCACCGATCAAGAGATGGCGCGGATCGCCAGAAGGTTGGAGGAGGCGGCGGAGGCTGCCGCCGCCGGCGTGTTTGGGTTCACCGTCGAGGAAGCGAAACAGCCGAGGCGGCAAGCCTTGCCGACCAAGAGGAGTTCGTCGGCGAGGAGGAGCAGGCCGAGCCCGCCGCTGAGCCGAACGAGCCTGCCGGGGGCGCCTCTCCTCCGCCGTCAAGTAGCTTGCCGCGGGAAGAGCCTGCGGCCGCGCCAAGAAGGCGCCTCCGCAAGACCGGAGAGGTGGCGGGGCGGCCGACGGGCCAACAGCCGTCTTGCCGCCCGACGCGCTCCACCGCGGCAAGCACGGTTGCCGCGGGAGCGCCTCACGCCGCCACAGCAACAGGAGCGGGGTCTTCGGGGACCACGGCTTCCGCGCCCCAAGCGTCCGAGGGAGTCTACTCCTCCAATTCGTCGCAGCGGAGCGGAATTTGACTTCTCCGCTCTCAGCTCCGAGGAAGAAGAAGAAGAGTAAGACCTTGTCGCTGCTACTTGTAATCCTTCAATTTACTGCCTTATCTTGTATCTGACTTGCTTCATTCTGAGCTCTTTCCTTCTTCAGGACGTTGGCTCAGAGGGCGTCGAAAAGGGCCAAGACCCCTGTGGTTGTCGTTGACGACGATTCCCCTGTGGCGACAGGAGGCGCGCCTGAGACGACCCTGCCGGACCCGGCGACCCTTCAACAGAGCAGTCCCCAGCACAGCCCCCAGCGTAAGTACTTGGTTTATTTCTTACGGTTTGGTGTGCTTGGGTGCTTCTTCTTTGCTGGTATTTGAATTGCTGATTTGTGTAGGAGCAGAGCAGCCTCATCAGGAGGCCCCGGAAGCCACTCCCGAAGTTCTGCTTGCTTCAAATACGCCGCCAAGGGAGAACTCTCCGCCAAGGGAGCGCTCTCCGGCAAGGGAGGCCTCTCCGGCGAGGGGAGCTTCTCCGACAAGGGGCAGCGCCGACGACCCTCCGGTGGTGGAGACCGCGGCGACAGATCCCATTGCAGGTAATCTTCTTGACTGAAAATTTCCCTTGGGTTCTTCTCTTTTTTTTTCGAACGTTTTCCTGACTGTTCTTTCTTTTTCTGATTTTCAGATCCATCCGCCGAAGAGCCGATGGAGACAGAGGTTGCCGGCGAGGGGGACGCTCGCGGCAACAATGACGACGCCGCCAACATGGAGGAGGAGGTTGGCGCCGACAGGTCCGTCGACGAGGAGGCCGCCAAGGCTGCTGGTGCAGAGGCCGGGGAGGGGTCCGGCGATCGTACTTACGGTCCTGAGGCCGCAGGAGCGCCAGGCGCTGCACCGACCAGCGATCCCCCCGCCGCTGATGCCGCACCAGACTCCGAGGAGCCCCAGCCCGGCGCCTACCTGCAGGCCGGCGACGGTGTCTTCATGAAGCTTCCATGGGCGTCAAGATCCAGGGCGCCGGTCGAGGGAGAGACCTTCGACGTGGAGCTGCTCGCCTCCGCTGGGTTGTCACTGGTTAACGTGCCAAGCAGCAGTAGTGGCGAGTCTGAGGAGGAGCAGCTGCTGAAGAAGCTGCTGTCGCTCTACCGTGCCCGACAAGCTAAGCTGGAGTCGTGGGAAGCGCTTGTCGCAAGGGCGGGAGCTGACATGGAGAAGCGCGCAGAGGAGCTCCGGCGCGCCAACAAGGAAACTCTCCGGGATATAGCGGAAGCGCGGGAGCAGCTTGCTGGGGAGCGCACGGCCTTCATACTGGAGAAGGCCGAGGTCAAGGAGCAACAAAGGCTCGCTGGCGAGAAGCTAGCCGCGCAAGAAGGCGAGCTGGCGCAGCGGAAGATCAACCTCGATAGCCATGAGGAAGATCTTGCCGCGCGCGAGCAATCAATCGGCGGAGCCCTCCAGGAAGCAAAGGACGCCGCCGCGGCTGCCGAGGCCGCCAAGAAGGAATTGGAGACGAGGGTGGCTCAGCTGGAGGCCACCCTCCAAAAGAGCGGCGAGGAGGTCACCGGGCTGAAGCGCGAGCGTGAGAAGGACGCCTACACTCTTGGCGAGCTGCAGGGTCGTTTCACTGAGAAGATCAAGGAGCTCGACGCCGCCAAGGAGTCCAAGGCCGATCTGGAGCTGAAATTGACCACCCTGACGGAGACGCTGGACGGCGCCAAGGAGCGGGAGGTTGGTTTGTTGGAGAAGATCAAGGCCAACGAGGAGCTGTTGGCGAATGCCGCGACTGCCCAGGATACCCTTAGGGAGAGCATGATGCACTGGACAGAGGGCCTCGTGGATACCGCCGCCGCCATCCACAATGAGCTGATGGTGCTGGGGATGACTGATCTCGGGTACTCCACCGACGAGAAACTCCAACCCAGCGCCAAACTTAGCCTGTTCTTTAAGGGCGTGTTGACGGATCTCCAGCGGCTCCGGGAGGAGATCCCAAAACAGCTGGCCGACGAATCGCGCCAAGTCTGCGCCGGGGCTCTCGAGAAGGTGCTGATGAAGGTGGCCTTCCGCAATCCAGGCGTCAGCTTCGCCAACGTCCTCAAGTCGCTGCCGCCAACCGCCGACGTTGAAGCGCTCAAGACCCTTGTCGCACCCATTGTGGACAGGGTGAGCGGAGTCAAGAGGGTCGATGGCGACCGCGTAGACTAGGCCGCCAAGCTTATCTTTCCCTTGTCGCTGCAGATCATGTTTAGGAAAAAGTCTATTAGATCTGCGACAAGGAATTTTGTAATATACTCTATCTTAGGTATCGATTGCAATGTCATTTCCTCTACTTGATTCTTTCCTTTGTATATTTGTGCCCTACGCTTTTAGGGAACTTGTCGGCGCGAGCACCTTTGCCGCGATCGCTGAGTGTGGAACGTCAGTAGCCTGCTGGCGATGCTGCTTCCGACAAGCAACCTTGTCGCAACTAGTTGCAGCACACTTAAGTTGTTGAGCGGACTCGAAACAAAGTAAGGGCGCAAGCTAGCCGCGAGTTGGTTCCTCCGCGCACAGGTTTTCCATACAAAGTACTTATTGTTCAAGGAAGGTAACTTAAAAATTTAAAAACTGATTGCTTAAACTTAGCAACTTAGCTTTTCTGTCTTTTGCTTCCCGGCAAGGTGATACTTCCTCGAGCGACACTTGGTGGCTCACACCATTATCTTCTCCTTCCCCCCCGATTAACTTGTGGGTGGATGAACCTTCCTCTCCTTTGAGAAGAAAGAAGAGAAAATAAAGTTATGGAGCCTAGTGGCTCGATATTGCTTACCGGGTGTGGATGCTGCACAAAATGTCAGATAATACATGCATAATAATGATGAAAGCATGAAATTGACAAATTGTGCGCAACACATGAGCTTTACTGATGCACGGGGTCTGCGCCCGGCTTTGTACAAAGGATTACATGCAACAGCGGCAAGACTTGTACAAAAGGGTGGTTGCCAGAACGGATTCCGGCAACCGCGCCCTATGGGTAAAACTTACGAAGATGCTCTATATTCCAGGAGTTGCTCACCGGAACGCCATCTTCGGTCTCAAGGCGGACAGCGCCAGGCCTAGTGACTCGTTTCACCCGATAAGGGCCTTCCCACTTTGGCATCAACTTGTTGGAATTCTTGGCGGATTGAACGTGCCGAAGAACAAGGTCGCCTTCCTCGAAGCTTCTGGCATTAACTTTGCGGCTATGGTAGCGGCGCAAAGCTTGCTGATAACGAGCAGCCCGTCTGAGCTCAAGGCGATCCTCCTCGAGGAGCAGCGCGTCATCTTGTCGCAGCTGCTCTTGCTCAAGCTCATCATAAGCGAGTACTCGAGGTGACCCGTATACGAGTTCCGTGGGGAGAACTGCTTCTGCTCCATAGACTAGAGCGAAAGGTGTTTGGCCAGTGGCGCGATTTGGCGTTGTTCTGATCGACCAAAGAACCACTGGCAGCTCCTCGATCCAGTTTCTTCCGCACCTATGCAGCCTGTCGAAGGTTCTGGTCTTGAGTCCCCGCAGCACTTCAGCATTTGCCCTCTCTGCTTGACCGTTGCTTCTCGGGTGAGCAACAGAAGCAAAGCAGACCTTGGCGCCAAGGTCTTGGACGTACTGCATGAAGGTGCGGCTCGTGAATTGGGTACCGTTGTCGGTGATGATCCTATTAGGAATCCCAAAACGGCAAACAATTGACCTGAAGAACTTGATCGCGACTATCTTGTCACCTTCCTCATCGCTTCCACTTCCGCCACTTTGTGAACTTGTCGATTCTGACGTACAAGTACTCAAAGCCCCGACAGCTTCGGGAAGCGGCCGAGATGTCGAGCCCCAGCACCGAGAAGGGCCAGGATAAAGGGATCGTCTGGAGAGCTTGAGCTGGCTGGTGTATCTGTTTTGAATGGGCCATCGCACGCTTCACACTTGGTTAATTGTGTTGTTGCATCTGGAGGCTTCGGCGGAAGAAACCTTGCCGGAAAGCTTTGCCGGCAAGGGCTCTTGCGCCAATGTGATGACCACATATGCCTCCATGTATCTCTGCCAGCAGCTTCTGTCCATCTTCCCGACAAATACACTTCAATTTCACACCGTTGAGTCTTCTTCTGTACATGCGATGCGCTATCAACAAACTGGTACATACTTGACTGTCCGGGCTACTCTTTCCGCTTCTTCTTGCTCTTGGAAGTTCCCTGTCTCAAGGAAAAGGACGATCTGCTGTGCCCATGCTGGAGCTGCGGCTCGACAACAAGGACTAAAGGCACATCTGCCGCTGCGGGAACGTTAGCTTCTACGGCAAGAACCTGCGGCTCAGCCGGAGCTTCATGATCCCCGACAATCTTGCCGGAGCAAAACTTGTCGGGAGCGTCTGCTTCAACGAAACAAACCCTAGGGCTTGTCGGAGCAGACTGCCCCTCAGCGTTATTTGCGTTGATTTTGGGGACCTTCTTGGCGGCGGCTTCAGGGAGCTCTGCCGGAAAGTAGTCGCCAGAAACCAACTTTCTCTTCTTGTTCTGTCCGGTTGATGGTGCTACAGTTGGCTGAGATAGCTTGAGCACAAAAATCCCTGGTTCCACAGGTAACTTGAGTGCGGCACACTTTGAGAGGCCATCAGCAACATCATTCTGAGCTCTTGGAACATGTTCCATTTGCAGGCCTTCAAAGTGTTCCTCTAGCTTCCTCACTTCGTCAACGTATGCTTCCATCAACGGGCTCTGGTAATCCTTGTTCACTTGGCGGACGACAAGTTGCGAGTCACCCCTGACAATAAGCTTCTTGATCCCAAGGTCCACTGCTATTCTGAGTCCGGCAAGCAAACCTTCATACTCTGTAGTATTATTTGTTGCTTGTTCCTTGGGAAAGTGCATTTGGACTATGTACTTGAGGTGCTCTTCGGTGGGTGCGATAAGCAGCACGCCGGCACCGGCGCCTTGCAGCGAGAAGGCACCGTCTAAGTACATAAGCCACTCTTTACTTGCTTCCTTGAGGGGGATGCTCGTCTCTGGAATTTCTTCATCTTGCGTCGGCGTCCACTCTGCTATGAACTCTGCCAGTGCTCGGCTTTGGACAGTTGAAGTGCTTTCAAATTTGAGACCAAAACTTGACAGTTTCAGTGCCCACTCGACAATCCTGCATGTTGCTTCTGGATTTTGCAATATCCTTTTCAGCGGAAAGCGAGTGACAACTGTTATCTCGTGTGCTTGGAAGTAATGGCGCAGCTTTCTCGAGGCCATGAGGAGGCAGAAAAGCAATTTCTGCACACCAGAATACCTTGACCTAGCCCCCTGTAGAAGGGAACTGACAAAGTAGACTGGGCGCTGCACCATCCTTTTCTGCATCTTGTCGCAATCCTGCGCAGATCTGTCCTTGTCGGGACCAGAGCTTGACGGTGAAGCCCCCTGCTTGTCGCTGGATTCGCCTGCCTCGGTTGCCGGCTCATCATCCGCCTCCCTCTCCGCTACTAACGCAACACTAACCACTTGATTCGTTGCCGCTATATACAGCAGCAACTTCTCTTGTGGTTTAGGTGCGACAAGTATAGGAGTGGAGGACAGGTATCTCTTTAAGTCCTGCAGCGCAGCCTCCGCTTCGGGAGTCCATTTCATTGGACCTGCCTTTTTCAAAATCTTGAAAAATGGCAGGGCGCGCTTAGCTGACCTAGAGATAAACCTGCTGAGAGCAGCCACGCAACCGGCAAGTCTTCTTACATCCTTGGCGCTTTGGTGCTTCAATCTGCTCAATGGCCTTGATCTTGTCGGGATTGGCTTCAATTCCCTCGAGACACAAAGAACCCGAGAAGCTTGCGGAAGGACTCCAAACACGCACTTCTCGGGGTTGAGCTTGAGGTTGATCTTGCGCAGATTTGCAAAAGTCTCATCTAAGTCTTGAACCAGAGTTGCTTTGTCCTTGCTCTTGACCACTATGTCATCCATGTAAGCTTCTACATTTCTGTGCATTTGCGGTTCAAGAGCGTTATGGACTACCCTCGCAAATGTTGAACCAGCATTCTTCAAACCGAAAGGCATCCGTATGAAACAGTACGTGCCACATGGTGTAATGAATGCAGTTTTCTCCTCATCCTCTTCTGCCATGAAGATCTGATGATATCCTGAATATGCGTCAAGAAATGAAAGCCAGTCACATCCAGCTATGGAGTCAACAATCTGGTCTATACGCGGCAAGGGAAATGGGTCTTTGGGACAAGCTTTATTAACATCTGTAAAGTCGATACAGAGTCTCCATTTCCCATTTGCCTTTCGTACAACTACCGGATTGGCCAACCACGTGGGATGGAGTACTCCTCTGACAAGTCCTGCTGCTTCCAACTTCTTGATTTCTTCTGCTATGAATTCTTGGCGTTCCACTGCCTGCTTCCTGACTTTTTGCTTGACGGGCCGCGCGTGAGGACAGACGGCTAGGTGGTGCTCAATTACTTTCCTGGGAACGCCGGGGATGTCAGACGGTTGCCATGCAAACACATCGATATTCGCCCGCAGGAAAGTAACAAGCGCGCCTTCCTATTTAGGGTCAAGCGTGGCACTGATGGTGAAGGTACCACCAGTGCCGTCCTCCTTGGCGGACACCTTCTTGGTCTTCGGCGGAACTGCCATCTTCTTCTTGCACTTGCCGGTGGAGCTCGATGGTGCGTCCTCGACGGTAGCGCAGCACTCCGAAGAGGTGCGCTTGCCGGAGTGGGCATCAGAGCTCTTGCCGGACAAAGTGGTCTTGTTCTTCCCCCCGGGAGCTTCAGCGGCAAGTGATTTGCTCTCTGTGGCGGCTGCTGCATCCCGGTAGATCTTGTCGGCGCAGATAAGCGCATCCTTCTTGTCGCCATGGACAGAAATGACGCTTATCGGGTCGGGCATCTTGAGTAGGTTGTAGGTGTAATGAGAAGCTGCCATGAACTTGGCGAGTGCTGGACGACCAAGTATTCCATTGTAGGGAAATGGGAAATCGGCAACGTCAAATGTGACCTTCTCAGTCCTGAAATTCAGTTCACTGCCAAATGTTACTGGCAGTGTGATCTTCCCTTTCAGCTTTCTCCTTCCTGGGTTGATTCCTTGGAAAGTACCAGTCTCTTCGAGCTCGCTGTCGGGGATTTGATGCTTCTGGAGCACTGCAGAGGAGATCAGATTCAGGCCGGCCCCACCGTCAACCAACATCTTCGTGACCTTAAGGTTGCGGATAGTTGGTGAGAGCAACATCGGCAAGCACCCGACCGCGGTTATGCGATCAGGGTGGTCCTCAATGTCAAAGATGATGGGCGTGCTGGATCACTTCAGAGGCCTGCGCGACTCTACGGATGGTTCTGCTGCATTAACCATGCGCATCCATTGCTTGAGTTGGCGGTGCAAGGTATGCAAGGAAGCACCTCCGTCAACGCAAAGGACCTCCGTTGCCTTCTGAAACTCCTGCTCATCAGCTTCGTCGTCTTCCATGTCTTCGTCATCGTCATCTTCGTCTTCTTCCTTGTCGCGGCCACGGGGAGGTCTGTCTCCTTGCCGCTGCTTGGCCTTGCCGCGGCGTCCTCCCCGGCCGGGTCTCTTCTTGCTAGCTGTCGCAGCACCTCCTTGGGCCTTCTCCTTGTCTCGCCGCTCGTACTCAGCTCTCTGCTGTTCAACAAGCTGCTCGACTTTTTTGCAGCTCTGGAGGTCATGGCCCTTAGTGCGGTGAATTTTGCAGTACTGCTTGTTGGAGCCGTCCTGCTTGTCGGCGGCCGCCACAGGCTTGGAGTCGGCGCTAGCGGCAACCTCCTTGCCGGAGCCACCAACCTGGGTCTTGGCGGCGCCATCATTGCCGGACTGCTCGACAACTAGTACCTCTTTGTTCTTCTTCCTTCGGTTGTTCCGCCGCCGACTCTTCTTTGCCGGGGCGGTCTCGTCGCTGTCAGATCCTGCTCCAACGTTCTCTCCTGGGAGTCTCCTCCCTTCTTCAGCACGTGCGCACTTGTCGGCCAGGGCATAGAGCTCACTGACGTCCTTGACTTTGCACATCGCCATCTCCTCCCTCATCCTGCGGTTCCGCACATTCTGGTGAAATGCACTGATCACCGCGGCAGGGTGGACGTCTGGGATGTTGTAATGCACAAGGCTGAATCTCTGAATAAACTTGCGCAGGGACTCTCCTTCCTTTTGGGAGAGCAGGTGAAGGTCGCTCTCTTAGCCATGAGGTTTGTGGCCGCCTGTGAAGGCGCCAACAAACTGATGGCACAAATCTGCCCAAGAAGAAATGGAACTGTCCGGCAAGTGCATGAGCCAGGATTTGACGTTTGGCTTGAGCACCAGAGGGAAGTAGTTGGCGAGGATCTTATCATCTCGTCCCCCCGCAGCCTGCACCGCGATGGTGTAGATGCTGAGGAACTCCGATGGGTGTGTCCTGCCATCATACTTCTCTGGCACATCTGGCTTGAAGTTCTTCTTGTCGGGCCACTAGACTTGCCGCAGCTCACGGGTGAACGCAGGGCAACCTACCGCGTACGGCAAATCACCTGGTTCCCCTGGCGCACGCATGTTAACAGCGGGCCCGGCGCGTTGGTCAGATTGACGCCGCGCTTCTCTTCGGCGCTCGATGCGGGTTCGATCGTCTTCTTCTTGTTGTTCTTTGAGAACTTGGCGCTGATCGCGACGAGCTTGTGGATCCGACGACGCAGTGGAGTCGCTGTCAAGGTGGATCCGGCGAGTCGGCGATCTTGGTCTTCGGGAAGGGGAGTGCACGGTGGCTGCACCCCCGCAGGTCTCGTCGCCACCGGCTCGTACTTTGTCGCCTTGCCGCGGCTGCGAGGTGCTTGGTTGCCGCGGGACGTCGCCGTTGGCGAAGCCGATGAGACTCTGGATGGTGGCCCTCCATTCGTCGACCTTGTCGGCCGTCGGAGGGTAGTCTAGAAGCAGTTGGGCTCTCGCCAAGGCTTCTGCTGGAGTGGTGGGTGGCAACGGTGTAAGGAGCAAAGAACGGGATGTGCTCGGACTCCTAACCAAGTTAGGAGGAGCATCATCCCGTCCAAGCGACCGTACTCCACTCGTACCAGCATGCTGGCGTGCATGCGGGTCTCGAGGGTCTCGGGATCCTCCAGCTTGGCCTTGATCTATCGAACGTATGGTGCTGCGAGCACCATGACGCTGTCGTTCCCGCGCCTCTTGAGAAGGATGCGGTGCGGATTCGGACGCCGAAGCTTGCGCCGCCTTGTCCTTGGACCTGGCGGCTTCGTAGGCTCTATCGACGACGTCCGTTCCTCCGCCAGCGTCCTCCCCTCCACCCGTCAGCTCCGGTGGTGGGTTGGACGCAGACGGCCCCGCTGCCGCCGAAGTTTTCTTCTTCGGCGCCATGTCGATGAATATGTCGATGAAGTCGCTCGTGTGAACGCTGGATCAGGTTCACACAGCCTCGACGCACCCCCTACCTGGCGCGCCAAAGATGTCGGGGAAGCTGGTCGTGCCCCACGAACACCTATGGGACCTAGTCCCTTGTGGTTCAGATGGGGGGCGGAGAATGCACAAAGAGCAGATCGAAGCGATGCACACGAGCAGATTTACCCAGCTTCGGAGCTCTCCGGAGAGATAACACTCCTACTGCTGCTTGGTCGATTTGATTGTGTTCTTGCTAGGGAGCAACGAGAGCTACAAAACCTAGCCTAAGTGAGCGTGGTCTCGTATGAATCGAATGAAACGAACGAGCCGAACCCTTTCTACGTTGCACATGGGCCTCCTTTTATAGTCTCAAGGGGTCACCACAGGTTGCAATGCAGATGAGGGCAAAAATGGGAAAACAATGGTTGGTACACCAACATGCGGTGTCTGATGATCTATACCTAACTCGACGACAAGGGACAAGAGTAATAAATGTCCGTCTCCGTCATTGGAACAAAGGCTGTGAGGACCGTCAAGTGCGCCTCCGTTACGCCACGATGGTAGCTTGTCGTGCCGCTTATCGCTGCTCCCGCTGGCTGCACAGCCCTTCGACAGCGTGCGGAATAGCCCCATGGCGATACATTGGCGGATGAGCTGGAGCGGAGATGAAGAGAGGTTGCCTGTCGCGGCAAGTTCCTTGCCGCGGCTGAATCTTTGTCGTGCTTGGGAGCTTGTCGATCACCAAGCCTTCCCGCAAGCTCCTCTTGCCGGGTCTTATTCCTTCATGCCTTGAGCGGCCTTCCCGGCAAGCTCCTCTTGCCGGGGCCCTGACTACTTTGTTCTCGAATGGCTCCAAGGGAGCCGCAGAGGATCTTGGCGGTCACCAGGCCGACCCTGCCGCGGGGTGCTACCACTGCCCGTGCACGAGTTCGGGGTACTAGGGTACCCCTACTCTAGTACCCCGACACCCATGATTTAGGAGTAATGCAACTTCCCTTCAAAAAATTGTGTAATGCAACTTCCCTCAAAAAAAATTGTGTAATGCAGCTGCTCCCTCATTACACAGAACAAAATCATACAGTGGGACAACTGAATTTGTAGGCTTGTTTCATCCGCACGTGTCATGTTTTATATTGTCCTAAAATATGTTGTAAAACTTTACAAACAATGGAATGGCAAATGGATGTGACAAAACTTCACAAGAACAACGCAGGATTAAATCGCCATATATCCGATGTCCGGTACCGAGGAGGGGAATGTTTGATCCACGCGATGCAATGTGTTTCGTCTGGACCCATATCATGCAGCCCGAGCCAACCGAGTCAAAACATGCGCAGCTAGCCTTCTCGATCCAAACAATGAGCTCGTGTCCACCATGCGCAGAGATGCTCATGTGGACAGGTTTGCTAGCACTAGTGCTCATGTGGACAGTTTTGCTAGCACTAGTGAATGACGTCGGATCTCGGCCTGCAATATGTGTAGCCACGTGTCTCTTTGGCGTGCCTGCCATACCGAAGGGACTCGTCGAAGGTCCAACGAACCGCGGTGGGGTCAATGATGGATGTATGGTGTGGGTCAACCTGGCTAATGGTGCATGGTTTGAGTTTAGGTGGCTAGGTTTGGATTGTTCTTCGTTGACCCGAGAGAAAGCATCGATGAAAACGGAGGAACGGGCCCTTTTCGGTCGCATACCGGATGTGTTACCTCAAGGTAGCTAGATCCAAACCATGCACCCCGCCGTCTAGACTCACATGGCGCACCACTTACATGATAGACCCACACCACTTACACCGGCCCCCAAGCCAACCATTCCCCATGTAGACTCATATGCCGCACCCATAAAATAGCTTAGCACAAGACTTCCACCCCGATTTCCACAACATGCACCACTACACGTAAATGTCCAAAAAATGGACTATCGCATTATCAACATTTTTTTGCCAAAACAAGTAAGTTGTTTTTAAATTGCTTGAAAATAGCAAGGTTTCTGTTAAATTATAATTTCATTAATTACACATTATAACATGCATTTTTTTGTCCCTCAAAAAGGGGTGCATTCCTTTTTTGTAAACCCACAAAATTACTTCCTTTCCCTCGAAAAACAAATCCTTCTTCACCCTCTCACGATCATGTTCACGTTCACGGTGGCCTCGCCCTATAATCTAGGAGTGGTCGATCCAATCTACCCACGGGGGACAACTTCCACGCACTATCTATCTTGGTTGGTTGCAACCATCTTGCCATCACTTTTTTATGGGAAAATCACATTATTTTGTCTTTCCTTCCAAAGATATGTGGCGAAAAAACATGGAACAAAAATTGTAGAAGGCATGGTGGGATACGTGCACATGTTGTCTTTTTGTACTACAAGTGCACTTGTTGGCAAGTTGCATGTGCACGTGTCATGTTTCATTTTTTATTGAAAATTATGTTTTACACCTTTACATAGACGCTTGAATTATTGTTTTCGTATGTTAATAATTCCTAAATATTGAAATTCAGCATGCACATAACACATGGCTTCCAAGCTTTGTCAACGACTGCTTGGATTCGTCTGGTATATGCCCGTTGTCTGGTATTGGGCGGGGGAATGTGGATCCATGCGATGCCATGCATTTCATCTGGACCCATGTCATGCACCCCCAGCCAATCGGGCCGACATCATGTGCCGCTAGGCTTCTCGATCCTAACCATGCGCTAGTGTCCACCATGGGTAGAGATGCTCAGGTGCACAGGTTTGCTGGCACTAGTGAATGACGTCGTATCTCGGTGTGCAATATGTGTAGTCGCGTGTTGCTTTGACATACCTGGTATGCTGAGGGAAGGGACTCGTGTCGGAGGTCCAACGAACCGAGGTGGGGTCAATAATGGATGGATGGTGTGGGTGAACCTGGAAAACGGTGCATGGTTTGAGTGAAGCTGGCTAGGTGTGCATGGCTGGGGGCTAGATGGCTAATGAGTGCGCATGTCTTGTGTACATTGTCAAGGTTGACCGGTGAGTGTCTACTTGGCCACGCGTGCATGTATGGAGTGGGTCCGGTTGGCGTCGGCGCGCAGGGACGAGCCTTGGTTGCTAGGGTCCACATATTGCGGCACGTAGTTCAAAGCGAGATGAAGGGCAGGCCCGCACACGTTCATAGGCGGACTCATTTCCTCTCAATGGACAATGGCTCCGGCGGCCCTTCTCTTTTTGTGGCACATGGCCCATATATATGGACCAAAGAGCTTAGCATGTGATTGTTACCCCATTCACTGCTATGATTTCATGTGGTCGCGGTATAGATCGTGAATTCCCGATGATACAACCCCAGAAATGCAGCAACTGTCCCGAATATGGCACGCGGGACCCAAGAAAGGCCGGGACCTAGCATGCGTGTTTGGATTGTTCTCCGTTGACCCGAGAGAAAGCACCGATGAAAACGGAGGAACGGGCCCTTTTCGGTCGCAAACCGGATGCGTTACCTCAAGGTAGCTAGATCCAAACCATGCACCCCCGCCGTCTAGACTCACGTGGCGCACCACTTACGCAGTAGACCCACACCACTTATACCGGCCCCCAAGCCAACACTCCCCCCCGGGTAGACTCATATGTCGCACACCACAAAATAGAATTAGCACAAGACTTCCACCCTGATTCACCAGGTTAACCTTGTGCACCCCTAGCCAGCATGATACACTGCATGCACCTAGAGCCACCTGGGCCCACAGCATGCACCACTACACGTACGTGTCCACAAAACGAACTAACCCATAATCAACTTTTTTTGCCAAAACAAGTTAGTTATTTTTATAATGGCTTGAAAATAGCAAGGTTTCTGTTAAATAATAATTTCCTTAATTACAATAAGGTCCATTTTGTAACCACACAAAATTCCTACCTTCCCTCGAAAAAAAGAATTCTTCTCTCACGATCACGATGACCTCACCCTATAATCTAGGAGTCGACCCAATCTCCCCACGGGGGCCAAGTTGCACGCAGTAGATATTTTTGGTTGGTTGCAAATTTCTCTCCAAAACGGTTTATTATGAGAAAATCACCTTATATTTTTTTTACTTACAAAGATATGTGGCGACAAAAGCATGGGACAAAATCGTAGGAGGCACGGTTGGATATGTGCACATGCTGTCTTTTTCTACTACAACTGGACTTGTTGGCAAATTGCATGTGCACGTGACATGTTTCAATTTATCTTGAAAATTATGTTGTACACATTTAAATAGGCGATCGAATTGTTGTTTTTATATCTTATATTTACTAATTGAAGGCACCTTTCAAGTCGTCTCATTAATCCACATCATTAAAATTAATTACACCGTTGGATTGTAGAATTTACGATCAGGATAAAAGGAAAACATACGTAACACAGATGATCCCGATGTCCCTTAAAAGAGCCATGTGACACGTCCAACGTCAACTAATAATAATGAAACAAATAAAAAAATCCATCCGTTTCCTAGAAAAAAGGGGTGAGACTCCATCCATAAAGACTCCATGCCAATGAAAAAAGGGGAGAATCTACACGGTCCTGCTGATTGCCCTCAAAGCCGGCTCCCTGATAAAATATTTCGCTGACTAGAATCCACTAATTAAGCTATAGGATTAACCATGCCGGGACGTGACAGATATTACAATAAATTTGTACGTTACTAGATTCCGCTAATTAAGCTATAGGATTAACCATGCCGGGACGTGACAGATGTTACAATAAATTTGTACGTGCCAAGGCAAAAGGAGACGGCTGCAACCTAAGCTGTTTTGGGACTGTTGAGTCTTTTTTTTTTTGGAGAGAGAGAATCCTACTGATGTACGTTTGGTTGGATAACATAAATCAAGTTGGATATCTATATGTACGTGTGTGGTGCCTCGATCTAACAAATAGAGTGCCGGGTAGCTTCCAAGCTGAGTATCTATATGTACGTGTGTAGTGTGTCGATATAATTTATTTCTTGCGACCTTGCAAAAGAAATTAGCTCAACGTCTATGGAGCCATCATGACTAGACGTTTTGAGATGAAAAGTGAAGCTTTGGGGCATCACCGAATGTCTACCAACTCTTATACTATATGTCACCAGGCGTCGGCTACATGCCAGTATCCTTATGGGATGTGCTGCGCTGGCTATATCCGACGACTCTGTATTCGAAGTGACACGTCATGTAGTTGGGTAAACTCTCCTGTTGTCCTTCAGTATTCAATTCTTACATGCATACATAGTATGGACTTCAAATGTGTTACTCCACCTTTACGTTGAGAGTCCATATTGTGATTCGCAAATAATTTTTCAAGTGATAGCTAATATTAAAGGTCACATGTGTTTGGCATAAATTTTGGCTGACATATTTTCTCACAAATTACCATAATTTTCTGCATGAAAAAATTTAAAAAGAGGTTGTACATAGAGTCATAGATGAACTATTCTATCCCATGAAGTGGAATATATCGTTACATCTTTATTTCGGTCTAATAAACATTAAATAGAGCAGTATATGTACACATTATTTGCAACTGAAGTAGTCTCGAAAGTGTAATTCTACTATATATCAAGCTCATGCTCCGACTTTGAAAAGCAAATTCCAAGAAAATAGCAAAAAATCAAAATCAAAATATTCGGAATTGCCTACATGCAAAATTTCATTATGGAACGTTCGCCAGCATCTAGAAAAAATCAGTCCTCCAAATCGTTGCACCCTCCGTTCCAAAATAATTGTCGTGGTTCCACCAAAAAAACTTTTTGAAGTATCATTTTTGTGCCCAGTATATTTTGAATGTTTTTTCTTCACAAAATATCAAAAAAATATTCCATATATACCTATTATAGAAAATCAACATAATATCTTTTAAAGGTAGGCTTATAATCAAACTTTTTTGAATGCTCTCTATGTGTTCTTGATATCCGTAAACTGTAAGTTCAAACGTTGTGTTCTTTCATGGAAAAATGAAAACATATCCTATCATAGGGTATTTAATTTACGGAACTTATAGGTTATAACTGAATAAAACATGCACAGATAACTTATATTCCTTCAGATTTAGCTTCAACAGATATGTTATTTCTGACCGACCTGCTTCCTTTGTTCTCTGTAGGATTTGTGTGCTCTACAAATGCATATTTTAACAAAGTTGCACGTACATATTATTACAATGAGAACTCTGAGATCTCTTGCGAAGTCACGAGAATAATGTCTATATATCAGTGTGACACATTTGAACATTCGAAAAATGATGATAAAAATATTGCATGTCATTTTTAAACATCTTATTATTTTCATAACAAAAACTCAATGTATCAAGTATTAAAAAAGTGCTAGCCCGTGCGAGGCACGGGTTGACGACTTGTGTTAATAATCCCTATATATTGACCACGTGACACATGTGGTAAGCAATCCAAACAATTCAAAAAAAATCCCTAAATATTGAATTTAAGCATGCACCTAGAAATTATCAGTCATAGAACCAACATCTCTTTCATAGAGATTAAGGTACTTCCACATTAAATCTAATACAATAAATTCAAAGGATCAACTTAATACATTAACAGCACATAAGGATGTAGCCCAGGAATCCAACGAGTAGAGAGAAAAGGAGGAACAAAAGCTGGAAGAAGAAGGATCAGCCAGCAGCAGGGCCATCAGCCTCCTAGCCTCACAACTCCAGGTCTCCAGCCTTGTGAACTCCATTTTTTTCCTGCGAAACATGAATTGCAAAGTTGCTGTTACAGGTTAGGACTTAGTGAAAATTACAGTTATGCTGAAACAGTTATAATAACAAACAGTGTTGACATGATGGTTACAACAAGCAAACAAAACCAAGCTCACAAGTGCAACTTACTTTTAACATCAAACAATTATATTAACATGGCCACTTTAGTGCAAGATTTTACCATGCAACATAAACTTGTCATAGAAACAAAAGGCATGGCATGAAAGTATCAACAACATAATGCAAATAATTTTTAGGAAGCATGGCCATAGGAGTTATATTTTTAGTGGCAACCTTCAAGCAAAGTTGCATAGTTTTATAACAGAAAGGGCTGCTGTTATTGGTAGAGGCACACTGAGGTTGGCTAGCCATCGAGGATGACCAGTGGGCCAGGGGCCACATGACTGGGAGCATTTGTGTGTGCGTGACTGCCGTGGGACCCAGATGTCAGTGGCTTACTTTGAAAACAAAAGGGGGGTTTATAGTTTAGTGGGAACCATCAAGCAAAAAGTTTTATAGCTGACAGATTTATACTTGCTGAGATGCACAGAGTAAAATGATGGCATGTTGGAGGCAATAAATAAATATGCTACATGGCTTGTCATGGCATCTAATTGCACAGAATGCTAGTACAAATCATGGAGAACAAGACATACAACATGAGCATCTCCATAAGAGCTGGTAGCTCTACCAAAAGCAATCAATAACTCAAAAAAAAGGTTCAAATATAGTATCAAGCACTTAAAAATAGAAAGACACATAACAAATTTTTGGAGTAGAAGTGCTGGTGAACATCAAATACTACCACTACAACAGTACAAATTTAGCCTAGGGTTCATATACATCATAATCCAGCCCCCAAAAGCATGTACTCAATCACTACCACCACAACTGTAAGCACGAGTAGTAGGAAGATTAGGAGTGGGGAAGCTTACTCTAAACAACGATACCGCCGCCATTCAGACGAGGGAGCGGCGAGGGAAGCGTGGAGAACGGCGGGGAAGCGATGTCGCGACGACTGTCCTCCTCCTCTTGCGCTTCGGAGTCATCTCCGACTCGGTTGGAGGCTCCACAATCTGCAACGGCACCTCGTGCATCGTGGGTTCTTGATCCAGTGGATGCTCTACCCTGGATCTGAATGCCCACCACCTGCGCCTGTCCCACGGGCTGGACGAATTGGCCTGCTCCATCGCCCACAGGAGGATCTCGATTTTGTGCCTCAGTTGTGCGGGTGGGGGGGGGGGAAGCTTTTTCTTCTCCCTGGATGTCATTTCCCTCAAAGTGGCCATTGCCGTCTAGTTCAACTGCCTTATGTTGTTAAACCAAGAACGGACCTCCATCAACTTGGCCATCTTGACCTGGTCGCCGCCGGCGATCTCCATGAAGTCGGCGTTCTCGCCGCCGGCGATCTGCTCCTCCATCGAGGTTCTTGCGTGGATGGAAGAAGGGGGTGGGATGTGGAAGAGGAGACGAGCAAAGTTGCGGCCGCGAGAAGGAGGAGAAGGAGAGGGAGGAGATGTCACGGTTGTAATGGCGATGGGTGAGGGGAAGGACGATGGTGGCGGCAGTTCTGGATTGGATGAGAGGGGCGGCGCGTGATTGTTTTCTTCCTATGACTTTTTTCGAGACAATTTTTTCCTATGACTAAAATGCCAGAGATTTAAACGGTTCCAAAAAAGCCCAACCACTGTAAAACTTTGTATAATAAATATATATAATTCAGGCCAACCAAAGCCCACAACATGAATTAATAGTACGCTTACAACTAAAATAACACCAAGACAAATATAGATAGATAGATTTTTAGATACAAAATATAGATAGATGGCCGCCGCTTCTCCACCAGGCTCATCCTTGCTCCTCCTCCGGGCGTCCTTCACTGCTCCTCTGCGGTGTTGTTGATGGGGTACGGCAGAGTGTGCATGCACTCGTCGGTGGGGAATATGTTGTCGTAGTCCGTGAAGATGTTATGGGTGGTGAAAGCTATGAACTCACAGCCACACCAGAACACGCGGCCGAGGAGGTAGAATGCGTCGAAGGGGTTGGTGAAGTAGGCAAGGATAGCAACCACAACCCCGTTGTGGATGACCTCCTCTGTTGGGTTCTACGGTAGGGTGCGTCGACTGCAAATTAAAAATTCCTACGCGCAGAACATCCAGGAACATGCTACGGGAGATGGATCACAGTTCGCTACCACTAGACGCGAAGTGCCGTGCATCGGAAGAAGAGTTGGGGCAGCGCGTCCGCGTGGATCGTCTCCTCCTCGTTCGATCTCCCTCGAGCGGCCGGTCGTCCGATCCCACGTACGAGTTCGCCGGAGCGGCGCAAGTGCACCGCCTCTAACGGTATCCGCGCGTGCGGGAGGAATGTCGTGCGGCGGACTGCTAGGTCCGATCACACAGTCGGCGGCGAGTGGAGGAGGCTATTCGCAACACCTGCAAACCCTAGTCGCAACGCCTAAGCGATCAACCTCCACGAGGCGGGCGATCAACCTCCACGAGGCGGGGCGATCTACCTCCACGAGGCGGCGATCTGCCTCCTGAGGCCAAAGCGTTCTACCTTTTGAGTGTGCCGCACCTCCACTTTATATAGGCGTCCGTCGCGGGCTCAACACTTGGGCCTCGCACGGACCCTAAAGCCCAAAGTCTACTCAATCACGTTCCTAGTCCAGTTCGGATCACATCCGACCAGTGTCCTACGAACGGACCTCGTAGGTTCCTTCCCTTAAGCGCGCGACCCCTTAGGTTCAAGCCGGCTTTGTCGTAGTTCGGATCACCTCCGGACAACATGGCTGGTAGCGGCCTCTAGCAAGGCGTGCCGACCACCAAGCAGACGATGAAGCTGGTTAGGCGAACCTGCACAACATGTCACACTTCTGTTCCCTTTGTCGCACGATATATGTTGTCGGGCTCAAGGCGAGACTGTCATCCTTGTGCTAGCCTGACCTCTTTCTCGTTCCAGTGATACCGACCACTATCCGGATTATCTCATAATCCTTGTCGCATGGCCATGCTGTTCCTGGTCGGATCACACGAGGGGCCCAGAGTATATCTCTCCCGATCGGAGGGCAAATCCCATCTTGCTCGACCATGTCTCGCAGCATGGGATTGGACAAACCCAAACCTACCTTTGTAACTACCCATCACGGAGTAGCGTTTGGTCGGCCCAAAGCAAGTCTATCACCATCTCGAGTACATCGTCACTCAGGTCTTAGGACATAGAACGTATGTTGTACTAGAGACTCACAGATGACATATCGCTGCGTCTCATAGTTGGGTCTGTCCGACTCGACCTTATCTCGACTGGATCCGACTATGTCGAATCCGACCAGACCTTTCAAGTCCATATTATCGGTTAGCATCCAATGCTCCATGGCTAGTGAGACCGAGCCATCGACCGTGTCATATGCTAGTCTAGTCGGCTGCGCGTCCACACAGCCCTTTCGACTAGGGACCTTTTAGGACAGTAATCATACAATGCATAGTCCCACAAACAAGTCACGTACTTGCTGATACACATCATTGATAATGTCCAAGGACTATCTTTATTCATAAACACATAGGAAATATCATCATACATGATTGCCTCTCGGGCATATCTCCAACAGTCTCCCACTTGCACTAGAGTCAATCAAATAGACATCGAATGCCCATAGCTCTAACGTGCCCCTCATGCTTGGGTTGTGGAAGCGGCTTAGTCAACGGATCTGCAACATTTGCATCCGTGTGAATCTTGCATAACTCTACATCACCATTCTTTCGATCTTTCGTATCGGTGATATTTCCGTCTATGTGTCCGACCTTGTGGTGATTCCTCGGATCCTTGGCTTGTGCGATGGCACCAAATTATCACAATAAAGGTCCAACGGTTTCACCGAGGCTGGGAAAATACCAAGATCATCCAGAAAATGCGGATCCAAACACCTTCCTTTGCAGCTTCACAAGCCGCAATGTATTAAACTTCGTGGTAGAATCGCCACCGTATCCTGCTTGGAACTCATCCAATTACTGCTCCTCCGTTCAGGGCGTACGAATCCGGACTGTGATTGATAATCATCTCATCCGGTTTGGAAACTAGCATCGGCGTAACCCCTTCGACGAGCTCTTCCTCACCTCCATAAACTAGGAACATCTCTTTAGTCCTTTTTAGGTACTTGAAAATAGTCTTTACCGCTGCCCAGTGACTCTCACCTTGGTTGGCCTGGTATCTACTTGTTAGGCTTATTGCAAAAGCAACATTAGGCCTTGTACATATCATGGCATACATGATGGATCCGATTCTTTGAGGCATCGAATCCTACTCATCCCGCTTCGCTCATCGGTGTCGAAGGACTCGAGTCTCGCTTAGCCTTATACCATGTGAGAGTGGCAAGAACCCTTTCTTCGCCTCACTCATGTTGAACCGCTTCAACACTTTATCTATGTACGCTCGGCTTAAGCCGAGCAGCCTCCTCGATCTATCTCTATAGATCTTAATGCCTAAAATATAGACTGCCTCACCAAGGTCCTTCATCGAAAACTTGCCATTCAATGATCCCTTGACCGAGTTTAACATCGAAACATCGTTCCCGATCAGTAGTATGTCGTCCACATACAAGATCAAAACACTATCGAGCTCCCACTTAACTTCTTGTATAAACAAGAGTCCTCTTAAGCTTTTGATGAAACCGAGACTAGTGGCGACCTCATCAAAACGAATGTTCCAACTCCGAGATGCTTGCTTCAACCCATAAATGGATCTCTTGAGCTTGCATACCTTACTAGTGCTAGTCGGATCGACAAAACCCTCGGGCTGTATCATATACACGTCCTCGGTTAAATTTCCGTAAAGGAAAGCCGTCTTGACATCCATCGCCATATCTCGTAATCGAAATATGCAGCTATAGCTAATATGATCCTCACCGATTTCAGCATCGCTACCGGCGAGTAAGTCTCGTCGTAGTCAATTCCTTGAACTTGTCCATAACCTTTAGCGACAAGCCGAGCTTTGTGGATCTGAACATTTCCATCCACATCGGTTTTCTTCTTAAAGACCCATTTGCAACCAATGGCGATTCGCCAGTGGCGGATCAACCAAGTCCTGACTTGATTCTCATCCATGGTCTTTAACTCGGATCTCATGGCCTCTAGCCATGCCTCGAATCTGGGCTCACCATCG
This sequence comes from Aegilops longissima, assembly GCA_021605205.1. NCBI lineage: Eukaryota > Viridiplantae > Streptophyta > Magnoliopsida > Poales > Poaceae > Aegilops > Aegilops longissima. The sequence goes on from CM038678.1 coordinate 601,518,725, forward strand.
CTTCGCATACGTGGCGGCTCATCGCTTTCTAGCAACAATACATCGCGCACTCTGCGCAATCTTTCCGACCTCCGTGGTTCGGTGCCGCTTCCACTACGGGTTCCTGACCGACTCGGTATGATTTCATCACCAGCCGAGCCGTCCCGAGTGGTCCTCGAATTTCATCGAGTCGAACCGTCCTCCCACGGCCTCCCGACCGAGAAACTCTTTCTCAAGGAAAACCTCGTTCGAGCAACAAACACTTTGTTCTCTTCCGGTTGTAGAAGCTATATCCCAAGGTTTCCCTCGGGTATCCACGAATATGCATTTATCGACTTGGGTGTAAGCTTGTCCGACATAAGTCGCTTGACAAATGCTTCACAACCCCAAATCTTTAGAAAAGACAAGCCGGGACTCTTCCCACCACATCTCATCAGGTGTCTTGTCTACGGATTTTGATGGTACCCTATTAAGTGTGAAAGCTGCTGTTTCTAGGCGTATCCCCAAAATGACAAGGGTAAATCCGATTTGCTCATCATAGACCGGACCATGTCCAACAAGGTCCTATTCCTCCGTTCGACCGCCATTTCTCATGGCGTGCCGGAGGTGTGAGCTGAGTACTATACCTCGACTTTTCGAGATGATCATCGAACTCCTGGCTCATGTACTCACCTCCACGATCAGATCGCAGAAGCTTTATTGTCTTGCCGAGCTTATTCTCAACCTCGTTCTGAAACTCTTTGAATTTTTCAAAAGTCTCCGACTTGTGCCTCATCAAATAGATATATCCATATCTACTCAAGTTGTCGGTAAAAGTCACGAACTACTGATAGCCACCTCTGGCAGTTGTGCTCATTGGACCACACACATCACTGTGTATAAGCTCCAATAGCTTGGATGCCCTCTCGCAACTCTTTGCGAAAGGAGACTTAGTCATCTTGCCGAGCAAGCATGATTCACATGTCTCGAACGACCAAGTCGACGAAGTTAGGAGCCCATCATCATGGAGCTTCTTCATGCGTTTCAGACTAATGTGTCCAAGCCGGCAATGCCGTAAGTATGTCGGATTTATCTCATTAGGCTTATGCCTCTTGACATTTACGTTATAGACTGGTTCTGTTCTAGATTCAATATAAATAGCCCATCAACAATGGGTGCATAGCCGTGGAACATACCATTCAAAAATATCGAACAACCATTGTCCTTTAAATTGAATTCATAACCTGACTCATCAAACATGAGGCGAGAAATAATGTTCGACTAAGTGCAGGAATGTAATAACAATTATTCAATTCCATTATGAATCCGGAAGGAAGCTGGAGCTGCATCATGCCGACCTCCAACGCAGCAACTCTTGCTTTGTTGCCGACCCTGATGTCAATCTCCCCTTGTGCCACACACCTAGTTCTTACCAGCCCCTGCATCGAGTTGCAAATATGAACAACCGATCCGGTATCAAATACCCAAGAGCTACTAGGTATGTCAGCAAGGTAAATGTCTATAACATATGCAACAAGTGTACCTTTGCCTAAAGAAGCATTTCCGGCCTTCTTGCCATGCTCTGCAAGCCACATGCTACAGTTTCTCTTCCAGTGACCGGTCTCCTTGCAGTGAAAGCAAACGGTCTTCGAGTCCGGTCCAGACTTGGTATGCGGCGAGAGGTTACCGTCTCCGTGCCCTTTGCCTTAGCCTTTTTCTTAGACCAACTCTTCTTGAACTTAGCCGATTTCTGCACCATCAACACTTGATGTGTGCCTTTCTTAATATCCTGCTCTGCCACTTTGAGCATCCCATGCAATTCAGTGAGCTTCTTATCCATGCCATGCATATGGTAGTTCGAGATGAACGTCCCATAGCTGGGCGGAAGAGAACCCAGAACAGCATCAGTAGCCAGCTCATCCAAGAGCGGGAATCCCAAACGATCCAAAGCTTGCACATATCCTATCATTTCGATCACATGTGGGCTCAGTGGATCACCTTCCTTCAGCCTGCAATCCATCAAGGATCGCCAGACGTTGAACCTTCGGTCCTAGCACGTATGCGAAACATGCTCTTGAGACTCTCGATCATATCGTAAGCCTCAACGTTTTGAAATGTTGTTTGCAAATCGGCTCCATACAAGCCAGACATCAGACGGTGATCTCCGTTGATTCATCAACGAGTTTCGTAGGCATTCTTAGCTGTGGCACTAGCATTATCGGCAGGTTCCTCCGAAGTGGATCCTCTAGAAAATGTTCCTTTTATCGTGCTTGAGAACAATTCTCAAATTTCTATACCAGGTGGTAAAGTTTGTTCCATTCAGTTTATCCTTTTCGAATTGATTTCAATGCAAAGTTGGGTTGAGCAGGTGGTGCCATTGATCTACAACGAAAAATATGCAATCACTAAGCAATGTGTTTATGTAGAGTAATTCTAGCCTAAACAGAAATACTCCCATCAAGTTGGCATCCTCCGCAAACTCTCGGTGATTCAGGATCCGACTAGCGCATGCGACTAGTGAGCTTTAGCATCACTGCTAGCCAACATACCTATCGGTAAGCAACTCCTTGCTAATCGTATCTCTATCGACTCACTTCGCCGATCGGGAAGGTATCTCATACCCGGCTCCCAACCTTCTTTGCCACAAGGCCCAAAACCGTTTGATAGCCTTGTCAAGTTAACTCGATGCGATGCATGTCCGTGTCCAACACGAACCCTTGAGCTCAAGGACACCCAGCAGTACCCCAGTTTTATGAGCCCACTACTAGACGTGCTTTGCGTGCGAAGGTGCAACATCGGGGATGGCAATTAAGCTTGATATTCATGAGGGATCTTTCTACCATTCTAACATGCATAGAAACAAAGAAGCATAACAATCACAAATAACACATATTGTGAAATAGTATGGCTCCTTCATGGGCGTTCTTCTAGGTCGGCTCCGACTCGATGACCATCTCTGAACTCCATCTTGTTTGTCACGCCGGGGCGTAAAGCGCCAACCTGATCTCTATTATCCAACTACTACAACTAGTAATGAATTTTACATAGAGTCACAAGTCGACACGCAGGTCGTTATACAATATAATGACAGCACTTTGGCTCTGCGCCGTGACAAACATGACACGCAGCCACGTATAAATTACACACATGCATCACATACACATGAGCCATACTATCCACATCAAACCTGCAAAACAAAGTTATGCATAGAATCGCATTCTACGGTTTGTGTGTTGGGTCTGAATACACGGCGCTACGCACACGGCGGTCCCGCTAGCCGGTTAGCGGGCGGGGTTCGAAGGGGCAGCGCCCCTTGCGGATTCGGATTTACGTTTCACTGTTAACCCCGATGGCGGATAACCGACCGGTAGTGGTAGATCGTGTCACGACCTCATCGATCCCGATTTACAGAAAAACATAGCCACATCGATCCCCATGTGCAGTTGATCTCATCAACCGTGCACACAGCCGATCTTACCAATGACAACAGATCTTATCGGCCGCCTCCGCATATCTAATGTGCATACGATCTGAATCCAAATCCTATAACGAGGCTCGATACCCTTTGTTGGGTTCTCTGGTAGGGTGCGTCGATTGCAAATTAAAAATTCTTCGCGAGAACATCCAGGAACATGCTACGGAGATGGATCACGATTCGTTACCACTAGACACGCGATGCCGTGCAGCGGAAGAAGAGTTGGTGCAGCGCGTCCGCGTGGATCGTCTCCTCCTCGTTCGATCTCCCTCGAGCGGCCGGTCGTCCGATCCCACGTACGAGTTCGCCGGAGGGCGCAAGTGCACCGCCTCTAACGGTATGCGCGCGTGCGGGAGGAACGTCGTGCGGCGGACTGCTAGGTCCGATCACACAGTCGGTGGCGAGTGGAGGTGGCTATTCGCAACACATGCAAACCCTATTCGCAACGCCTAAGCGATCAACCTCCTGAGGCTGAAGCGATCAACCTCCTGAGGCCAAAGCGATCTACCTCCTGAGGCCGAAGCGATCTGCCTCCTGAGGCCAAAGCGTTCTACCTTTTGAGTGTGCCGCACCTCCACTTTATATAGGCGTCCGTCGCGGGATCAACACTTGGGCCTCGCACGGACCCTAAAGCCCAAAGTCTACTCAATCACGTTCCTAGTCCAGTTCGGATCACATCCGGCCAGTGTCCTACGAACGGACCTCGTAGGTTCCTTCCCTTAAGCGCGCGACCCCTTAGGTTCAAGTCGGCTTGGTCGTAGTTCGGATCACCTCCGGACTACATGGCTGGTAGCGTCCTCTAGCAAGGCGTGCCGACCACCAAGAAGATGATGAAGCTGGTTAGGCGAACCTGTACAACGTGTCACACTTCTGTTCCCTTTGCCGCACGATATATGTTGTCGGGCTCAAGGCGAGACTGTCATCCTTGTGCTAGCCCGACCTCTTTCTCGTTCCAGTGATACCGACCACTATCCGGATTATCTCATAATCCTTATCGCATGGCCATGTTGTTCCTGGTCGGATCACACGAGGGGCCCAGAGTATATCTCTCCTGATCGGAGGGGCAAATCCCATCTTGCTCGACCATGTCTCGTAGCATGGGATTGGACAAACCCGAAACCTACCTTTGTAACTACCCAGTCACGGAGTAGCGTTTGGTCGGCCCAAAGCAAGTCTATAGGACATAGAACGTATGTTGTACTAGAGACTCACAGATGACATATCGCTGCGTCTCATAGTTGGGTTTGTCCGACTCGGACCTTATCTCGACTCGGATCCGACTATGTCGAATCCGACCAGACCTTTCCAAGTCCATATTATCCGGTTAGCATCCAATGCTCCATGGCTAGTGAGACCGAGCCATCGACCGTGTCATATGCTAGTCTAGTCGGATGCGCGTCCACACAGCCCTTTCGACTAGGGACCTTTTAGGACAGTCATCATACAATGCATAGTCCCACAAACAAGTCACGTACTTGCTGATACACATCATTGATAATGTCCAAGGACTATCTTTATTCATAAACACATAGGAAATATCATCATACATGATTGCCTCTAGGGCATATCTCCAACATCCTCGACTCGGTACATCCTTGGAGATCCCCGAGGGAGGTGCCCGTAGCCGGCCCCAATGAAGAAGTCGGTGAACCCCCTTGCGCCCCTCCACCTTGACATCGCCCACACACGAAGGGTGCTCTCGACGTACACCCCAGCGGGGTAGAGCATCTCCGGCACGGTGGGGGGGAAGCGGTAGGTTTGCCCGGTGTACTGCATGGCTGCGGCGGGCTGGTTCTTGGGGCTGTTTGTGGTGAAGAAGAAGAAGGGCAGGCGCAAAATGCAGGCGGGAGAGTATGGGAGATGGATGAAGGGTGTGAGAGGAAGAGGAACATGATAGGTGGCTTAAATAGCCACCGTGGCAGTAATGGGGTCAAATGTGAACAAATTTTCCACCCACCGCGGCATCGGGAGTGTACACGCATGGGAAACTGTAGTGTGAATCAAAACGCGAAGTTTAAGTGCTACCCTATGTGCCGTTGGTCGGGTCAACCGGGAACGGCTCTGCGGCGCGTGCTCCTTCGCGTATGTGCACGCATGCAATGTAGGCTGAAGCGGACGCATGCATGCAACCGCATGCAACGTAGGCTCGCTCGGGCGCATGCAACGGCGGCAGACATCGCTCGGTCCAACGGGTGGGCTTCTTTACACAGCCCAACGACACGCATGCATGGCAGCCCACACTCGAGCGCAGAAAAAAAACAGGCGCAGAAAAAAACGTAAGTATTATATGATTTATCGACGCGAAAGCCCTAGATAATCCTTACAACGTCAAAAAGCTACGAAACTTGGCAATGATGCTAGTCATGTTGGTACAAGGTTGTTGGTCCACTTCAAGCTTCAAGGATGTCGACAAAAACATGCTTCGAGACGGACCCTTCCCATCCCGAAAGGCCTCCCATGAAGCAGGTTCAGAATGACACCGAATTTTGCCAGGATGTAAGTCCAATGAGATCAACACTTGTTCATGTTGGCTAATGTGGCACTGACCGTCGAAGGAGATAAAGATTGATACTTGTCACGTGGGCCCATATTTTTTTAAAATTTGGTGTCGATAGAACACAAAAAACAAACATGACTATATGCTTTTAGGTCCACCCTCCCCAATTTGTTGGCCAACTCAGCAGGTTTTGCCTTAAGATGCCACCTCTTTTTGTAAGCTGCAATTGCTGTGGTTTTGGAATGCTGGTTCTCTTTCCTGAAGAACGGGCATTTATAGCGACCGTTACGCCGGTACACAATCTTTGTAGCCATGAGCCACTTGAAGATTTTCTTTCTGAAAGCTTCCCTCAGCTGTAGGTAGTTCTCCCATTCTTCCAAATCTGCAATCTGGTATTAGAAGAAAAACAATCTCATGCCAGCGAATTGTACATTATATCAAAGGCAGGCATAAATGGATTGTTTTTTCTTTTTATTGGTTTCCTAAAACTTTGGTTATATGAAAGACAGACATAAAGTGGAATACAAATGATCCATTCATCTAAATTTGCAAACCCTAGGACTGATAAACGTATGATTAATCAAAAAAAGGCGAACAATACGACTGTCTATCCGAATAGTGACGAATAACAAGAGAGCAATTTCTGGGGTTAACCTCGAGAAGGCAAATTCTAGGGTTAATATCTGCAGACACTAACTGATTCATCGTCGTTGGTGCTGTGTTGGACCAGCTGCGGCTGCGAATCGGCGGCGACGACGTCCTTGTCGACCAGTTCCTTCATGGGGTCCACATCCACCGCACGGAGGGCACCAGCCACGCCCCCTCCCCCGGCAGGTAGGATCATCCTCGCCGGCAAGAATGTGGGCTTTTTGGCGGCGGCGAGTAGTGGGCAGCGACGAAGACGTGGGTGGATAGGCAGAGGCGATGGAAGGTTGGAGGCGGCAGCGAGATTTGTGGAGTGAAAATTCAATTTGTTTGGGAGAGAGAGGTCAAGGCCGCGCACAATTCGTCACTTTTGAAATTTAGGTAGAAACATGCACGAATACGGCATCGTGCACATCCAGAGATTTGCCCGAACCAACCAATCAACCAACCAACCAAAAGAAAAAGTGCACAATGTCGGTCCACAAATGTGGCAACATAAACCGAACACCAAAATAGTGTGTTAAAAAACAGCAAAATAGGAGGGACATTTTTTTTGTTTTGCACAGTACTACTAAATACTAGAAGGGAGAACTATTGAAAAAAAATACTACTAGAAGGGACAGTTGGCACATTTAATTTCACATGGCATCTAGCTTTTTTGTTCATCGCTAGCTATGTTGTACCGATTAGGTAAAATGAATGGATAATTTAAAACCCTAGCTATTGTCAAGGTTTATCGGTGTGTGTCTACGTGGCCAAGTGTGCTTGCACGGTGTGGGTCCAGGTGAGTGTGATGCACGGGACGGGCCTTTGTGGTTAGGGCCCACATGAAGCGGCACCGAATTTTGAGGAAAGTGAAGGAACGAGCCCCACACACCGTCTGCATGCCGGACTTGTTCCCTCCCATTGGCTAGATCCAACATGTGTTATGGCCTCGTTTACACTTACCCCGCGTGAGGGTTTATGCATGCCCCTCTCGGTGTTTGACCATACCCTTCATGGGTCATATGATGAGACCATGCCAGGCCCCGTGATGCACCGCCTAGGCACAAACCGGACGTGTTACCTCTCGGTAAACCATGCACCCCCGCTGTTTAGACCCAAGTGGAGTAGCACCTAGACACATGACCCGCGACACTTGTGCCAGCCCCCGAACCATGCATCCCCGCCGTGTAGACTCATATATGGCCATGTGTGCATGCATGTTGTGGTTCCAGCTAAGTGCGATGCACGGGACGGACCTTGGTTACTAGGTCTAACATCATGCGGCAACGAGATTTGAGGCAAATGAAGGAACGGGCCCCGCACTCCCTTCACAATACGGACGCATTCCCACTCTGTGGCTTGATCCAGCATGGGATATGGCCCCATTTTTCCACAGCCTAAGTGAGGGCATACGCATGCCGCTCTCGATGTTTTACCACACCCTCTAGGGGTCGTATGATTACAATTGCGCTAGGTCCCGTGAATTTTCGGCCCCTCGATAATTTTCATGGATTATAACGGCAGCTGATGAGCATCCTAGCTGAGAGAACGGCGTCGAGGCCACCTCTCCCTTTGGTAGCATATGGTGCATATATGGACCAAAGAGCTTAACATGGGGCTTTCATCCCAATCCTTGCTATGATTTCATGTGGCCACCGTAGATCTTGAACTTTCGATGTTACAACCCTAGAAATGCGGTAAATGTCCCGAATATGAGAGGGAGGAGGGGGGGCTTGGGGGGGAGAAAGGCCACGCAATAAACTATCCCCATAGTTTTATGTTTGTTTTATCTGGCAAGACAAACAAGTTTTTTAAAATAAGGATTTTAAGCATGTTTTAATAAGGATTTTATAATTTTACATTAGAAGGTGCTTATTTTTTCCTAAAACAAAGGTGTTGTAAACGCACAAAGCTCCACATTGAGCCTCTCACCATCAAGTTCACGTTGAACTCACCCTAAAATAAAGGAGAGGTAGATCGAATCTCCCCACGGGGGGCAACCTCCACCTAGTAGCTAAATATGGTTAGTTGAGAATTTCTCCCCAAGTCGTTTTTTGAGGCAAAATCACATTCTTCTTTTTCCTCCAATATTGTGGCGAAATACATGGAAGAAAAATCATGGGAGGCACGGTGGAACGAGTGCACCTTTTTTTCCCCTCCAAAAGTGCACTAGTTGACATATTGCATGTGAACGTGTCACTTGTACAAACAATTGAATTGTAGTTTTTTTGTTAACAATTCCAAAATATTGAATTTCAGCATGCACCTACCCCATGTCAGTTAGGTCAAATTTGTTTTATCCAAGCTCTGCCAGCGACCATGCAGATTCTTGTACCATGCACGTGCTGCTCCGGGCCTCTGGCGTCCGGTATCGGATAGGGGAATCTAGATGTGATGCAATACAATTCATGTTGACCCATATCATGCACCCTTAGCCAACCAGGCCGACAACATGCACCGCTAGCCACCTCGATCTAGACCATGCGGTAGTGTCCACGATGGGCAAAGATGCTCAGTTGGACATGTTTGCTGGCACTAGTGCATGATGCCCAATCTCGGTGTGCAAGACGGGTAGCCGTGTGTCGCTTTGACATGCTTGGCTTACGGAGGGAGGGACTCGTTGGAGAACTAACGAACCGAGGTGGGTCAAGGGTGGATGGATGGTGTCGTCAACTTGGCTAAAGGGGAAAGGTTTGAGGCCATTTGAATAATGTATGCCATGGGTATGGTCATGAGCTACCTCACTTGCCTTACCACGAAATTTTTCATAAGGGGACAATGTAAACCTAAAAAATTTGAGTTTTTTGGATATCTTGTTTGTTACATTTATGGCACCGTGTATAACAAATTTGGGGTTATTTTGGAGTTGGTCAAAAAAACCACTTCATTACAGACGGACCGTTTGGTCTCACTTAAGCGAGTTTTTCTAACAAGGTGGTTTTTTTCGACCACATCCAAATCACCTGAAATTTCGTACACATGATCTTTCCATTAACATAGACAGAATTTGAAAGTTTTCCATTTTTTTAGAATTTTATATAGTTTATAGTGGCTCAGTGAAACTCATGTACTCCCTCCGTTCCAAAATAGATGACCCAACATACCTCTGACTTTACCTTAAGGGCACAGTGTAAACTTCATTATTACTGAATTTTCTTTTATAATCATGTTTATTACATGGATGTGACTGTGTAAAAAAATTTGGGTGATTTGGAAAAGAAAAGGCCCAGCTTCTAACAGGACGTATCAAACCCCACGGCCTGCATACGACTAGAAACCCAACCATATGGGCCAGGATGCAGGCCCGTGGGATATTGATTACTCCTGCTAGTAGGCCCCACAGGCCATACACAGAAGTGGATAGGGAACGTGCTGTTTCAATGAGAGAGGCTCATGCAAGTTGTCTCTCAGCCGCGTATATAAGTAGGTGCGTGCACGTCTCGCTTGGCGAGGTGGGACTAAACTCCCACCACCCGTCAGTTGCGCCCGGTGCGTCTCAGCGTTAGGCCAAATTTTGTTGGGCTGTCCTAGGTGCTGGACCACGCGTCCTTGTAGATGGTTGGGCTGGCCCATCATGTATGCATATCCTTTTTCTTTTTTCTTTTTCACATATTCTCTTTCATTTGTTATTATACAGTTGTAAAACAAAGGTTGTTGTAAACGCACAAAACTCCTTCTTCAGCCTCTCACCATCACGTTCACGTTGAACTCACCCTAAAATCAAGGAGAGGTAGATCGAATCTCCCCACGGGGGACAACCTCCACGGAGTAGCTAAATATGGTTACTTCAGATTTTCCAGATTTTCTTCCCAAGTCGTTTTTTGAGGGGAAAATACATTTTTCTTTTTTCCTCCAATATTTGTGGCGAAATACATGGAACAAAAATCGTGGGAGGCACGGGGCTACCTGTTTTTCCCCCTTCGAAAGTGCCCTTGTTGCCAAAATGCATGTAAACGTGTCATATTCCACATTATCCTTAAAATATGTTGTACACCTGTAGAAACAATTGAATTGTCGTTTTTATTTTGTTATCAATTTCTAAATCTTGAATTTCAGCATGCACCTATCCCATGGCGTCTCATCCAAGCTTCCACATCAACCACACAGATTCTTCTACCATGCGCGTGTGCTGCTCCGGCATCGGGTACAAGAGAGGGGAATCTTGATCCGATGCGATGTGATTCATGTCTACCCATAACATGCACTGCTAGGCAACCGAGCCGACAACATGCACCGCTAGCCGCCTCGATCCAGACCATGGGCAAAGATTCTCAGCTGGACATGTTTGTTGGCACTAGTGCATGATGCGCCAATCTCGATGTGCAAGACGTGTAGCCGTGTGTCGTTTTAACATGCTTGGCATACCGAGGGAAGGGACTCGTCGGAGATCCTACGAACCGAGGTGGGGTCAAGGGTGGATGGATGGTGTAGGTCAACTTGGCTAAAGGTTTACGGTGGGTGTCTACGTGGCCAAGTGTGCATGCATGGTGTGAATCCAGCTGTGTGTGATGCACTAGACGGGCCGTTTTGGATAGGGCCCACATGAAGAGGCACCAAATTTTGAGGAAAATGAAGGAACGGGCCCCACACTCCGTCCGCATGCCGAACTCGTCCCCTCCATTGGCTAGATCCAGCATGCGATATGGCATCATTTCCACATAGCCCGTGTTAGGCCTTATGGGTGCCGCTCTCGGTGTTTTACCACACCCTTCATGGGTCATACTATGAGACCACGCCAGGCCCCGTGAACCACCGCCTAGGCACAAATTGGACGCGTTACCCATTGGTAGCTAAATCCAAACCATATGCACCCCCGCCGTCTAGACCCACATGTGGAGCATCACGTAGACGTTTAGAGACTCATACGTGGACATGCATCCTCTTGGTAGACGTTTAGACTCATGTGTTACCTATTGGTAGCTAGATCCAAACTAGACTCACACCACTTACGCCAGTCCCCGAACCATGCATCCCCGCCATTCAGACTCATACATGGACATGTGTGCATGCATGTTGTGGGTCCATTTGAATGCGATGCACGAGACAGGCCTGGGTTACTAGGTCTAACATCACGTGGCATCGAGATTTGAGGCAAATGAAGGAACGTGCCCGCACTCCTTTGACAGGCCGGACACATTCTCTCTCGATGGCTTGATCCGACATGCGATATGGCCCCATTTGCACACAGCCTATGTGAGGGCCAATGCATGCCGCTCTCGATGTTTTACCACACCCTCTAGGGGATGTATGATGACACCACGCCAGGTCCCATGAATTTTTAGCCCCTCACGAATTTGCATTGATTATAACGACAGCAGTCGGGCATCATAGCCCTAGATTGCATGCGTCGAAGCCACGCCTCCCATTGGTAACATATGGCACATATATGGACCAAAGAGCTTAACATGGGGCACTCATCCCATTCCCTGCTATGATTTCATGTGGCCGCGTAAGATCTTGAACTTTCGAGGTTACAACCATAGAAATGCGGTAAATGGCCCGAATATGCGAGGGATGGAGGGGGGTGGGGGCGAGAAAGGCCACTCAATTACCTACCCACATTATTGAAGTTTGTTTTATCTGGAAAGAAACATATTTTTATAAATAAGGAATTTTTATCACTTATTAATAACTATTTTATAATTTGACATTGTAAGGTGCATTTTTTTCTCTAAAACAAAGGTGTTGTAAACGCACAAAACTCCTCCTTGAGCCTCTCACCATCACGTTCACGTTGAACTCACCCAAAAAGGATTTCCCTATTTTTTAGGATTTTCCTTTGTTTTTGTTTTTTAGACAAAAGAATTTTCCTTTGTGTTTTTTATTAGTAACATAGGGTTTTACTTTGTGACAGGTAAGCGGCCTGTGGGCCTCTTTGGTTGTTTCTTTACGAACTGGACCCACGGGCCATTATTTTCTATGCTTGACACGGATAGGGTCCGTGTCATCACCCCCATCGCCCACACACCCCGCCCCCTCATCCCCACCCTCCCCACAAACCACCCCGCCACGACCCCGCCGCCGCTCTCGACGGTTGGAGCAGAAGAGCGCGGAGTGAGATTGGGAGGCCGCCAGCAAGCACCTAGCGACTACCGGCGACTAGGTGAAGTGAGAAACCCTAACTTGTAATCTTCGACTTCTTTGTTCCTTGTTGTGTTGCCGTTTCGGGAGTTGGATATGGTTTTCAAAGTTGGAGATTAAATAGTTAGGATTTTCAATCAGAGGTTAGATGGAAGGCGATGCAGAGATTGAAGGAAGTTTTCTACGTCGGTAGCTTGCTCAATAATTTTTTTCCTAGGGTTTCGGTATTCCAGGGTTTTCATAACAATGAGCAAGTGCAGATGCGTAGCACAATAGCAGCAAATTTCAGCAAACAGTTCTTTAAAAACTTAGAAATTTTTTGGCATTGTGAAGTGGCGAATCCAGGAAGAAACCGGAGGGTGGTCCCAAAACTTATAAGCTGGGCTAGTGGATTAAATTCCATTTTAGGCCGATATTAGGTTGGGTAACGCAGGTTAAAGAGGAACTTTTGGCACCTTTTTCCCTAACTGAAATACATCAGGTTGTCTTTGGGATGAAAAGACCAGGCCCTGATGGGTTCCCTGCTGATTTTTATCAAGATTTCTGGGAAGTGGTTAAGTGGATCTGAAAGCCCTAGTGGACAGTTTTGCAAAAGGGGAGATCAATATTGCCAGACTTAATTATGGCATAATCACTTTGGTCCCAAAAACCAATGATGCTAAACAAATTCAGAAATTTAGACCTATTTGTCTTTTAAATGTCAGTTTTAAAATCATTACTAAAGTACTGATGAATAGGCTGGCTAAATGTGTGGCCCCTGTGATCTCCAGAACCCAAACTGCCTTTATCAAGGGCAGATATATAATGGAGGGGGTGGTAATACTACATGAGGACTTGAATTCCTTCCATAAGAATAAAGAAGATGCCCTAATATTCAAAGTAGATTTTGAGAAGGCATATGACAAAATAAAATGGCCCTTTGTGATTCAAATGTTAAAAATGAAAGGATTTCCTGATAAATGGTGTGACTGGGTAATGGAAACTATGAGAGGGGGGCATGTTGGAGTTAGAGTGAATGATGAAATTGGTCCATATTTTAAAACTTTTAAAGGTTTAAGGCAAGGAGATGCTATGTCACCTTGACTGTTTGACATAGCTGCTGATGCCTTAGCCATTCTAATGAATAATGCTCTGAAGCATGATCTGGTTAAAGGGGTGTTAAGTAAAGGAGAAGACAAGGGGATTAATATGCTACAATATGTTGATGCACTATATTCTTGATCAAAGATGAGGTGGAAAGTGTAAAAAATCTCAAATTCATTCTAGGGACTTCTGAGCAAATGTATGGGCTCAAAATCAATTTCCATAAAAGTGAATTGTTGCTGTTTGGCAAGGCCAAAGAGAAACAAATGATATATGAAGAAATTCTGACATGTAAAACAGCCATTAACTTGTAATCCTAGATTGCAAGTCAACTAAACACTACCTCAGTTGTGCTGCAGAGGAGGAGGGACCAATGCCGCGCGTCGACGCTCGGGGTGAGCCCATGCTGCCGGTCGAGGATCAAGAGAAGGACATGTCTGAACAAGCTGTGGAGCGGCGGGCACGCGCTGTGTTGCAGGGTTATGAGGAGTGGAGGGCGAGCCACCCACGCAGTTCAAGTGTATGATTGTTGATTACTGATGCAGTACCTTTGTTGATTATACTGTATGATTGTTGCCTAGTGTGTTTACATTCATCAGCCCATTTCTTAAATTCTCATCCTTTGCTTTTCTTCATTTTATTTTGTTTAGTGCATAACCTATCGACAGGACTGCAACAGGCCCGATGCTGATAGGTTGACATTTACCATCAGGCTAGATGGGGACACTTCAGCTGTGGTATAAATAACCATGTCAATTTTTACTTGTATTATGTTTGTTCCCCTCTACTTTGAAGATTAAAAAAATGTAGGAAATAGATAGCAATTTAATTCTACATCTACAGATCGTGCCATGCTACGCATGGCACCAGTTCAGCGCCATCCCAGACAATTCATTGCTTTTTAAAGCGAGAGGGAGCCGCACGTATGATTTTGGCGTGTACAAAGGGAATTCAAGGGCGATCATCGGTGGTGAAAACTAGTGCAGGTTTGTTGAAGACTTCGACCTGCGAGAAGGCGACCTTGTCTCCTTCGATTTGACTGAAGACATTCCTATGGTGTATTGCTGCAACCTGCCAAGGACATGCGATCAAAACAAAGAGCATAATCCTCTAGAATCAGCTGTCATAACAAAGGGAATTAATCTGACGAAGCAAGAGGAGTGTAACCTACATGACCTTTTGGCAATGAAGAAAGGTTATATAGGTGTATTCTTTGTCCACCGTTTCACCAAGTCGGACATAGCAAGAAAGAAGATGGTATGGTTTTGGTGTACTAGTATTTTTTATTTTTTATGCAATTTTCTTTGTTTTTTCATGGAGAGAAAGATTAATGATATGCTACTGTAGCTGAAACCAGTGAATACACTGATGTTTATTTTTGCATATCCTTTTTTTTCCCATAACTGAAGATCCTTATGTAATATATGTAGATGTAGCTGAAGATCAAATTGTTGTTTACTGCTCCTTCACATATTTGATAATTTTTCTTCCTATGATGGTGCATCAGAGATTACCGACGAAAGTTGTCGGCGCTCAAGACCCAAGGAGATGGGGAGATCTTGGGAGATGGGCTTGCGGCATTCGGTGTGCAAGGACAGTTTCATGCCGTCAAGTACCACAAGTGTGATGATGGCGCATCATCTTGACAAGGGATGGAGTGATTTTGTTGACATGAAGAGCTCAAGGTTCATAAAGCCGTTCTTTTCGGTTTCAAGACCACCACCCGTGAAGATCTTCAGATCGAGGTGGTTATGAACATGCTGACCGAGGAGCCACAAAAGTAGCACGACAACGCAAGAGTGTCCTTTACACTAGGTATGGTGCGAAAACTATGTTGATAGCAGTTATCATCTCTGGGGTTATGTCTTCATTCTGTCTTGGGTGATGATGACTATGAGAGGAGAACATGTTGCGGTTAGAGTAAATGCTAGGATTGGGTCCTATTCAGGACTCAAAATAGGGCTTACACAGGTGGTTGCTTTATTGGCTCTTTGTTTCCTGGCTATAATCATGAGCGATGGTAATGCAAATGGAATCTTTAAGGGGTTTTATTAATAATTTAAATCATAGAGTTAAGATGGTAGAACTACCTATGAGTGTTTGCATTGGACATGCGGGAAGGGCATCATTTGTGTTCTTCACTCTTTGGTAATGCAGGAATAATGTGAGATTATAAAATAAATGGTATAGTGATCTTATGATTCTTGTTTAGCTAATTTGCTTGTTGATCATGGGATGGTCTATATTGCAGATGAAGGTGATAAACAAAGAGGTGCTGATGGCCTATATCATGAGCTAGAGCATGTAGCAGTGGATTGTACAGTTCATCACAAGTGTGGAGTCACGAGTGCTATGATGTGTCGCTGCGCATCTCTCAGCTATATTTTCTGTCCTTTGCCGTAGTATTATTTTTTGGACCTTGATGTTAAGTCTGGCTGGGTTTGCTACCATGTATGATTTGTGCTGCTAGTTGATTACTTTAGTTTCTAGTTGTAGTTTGTATCAGGGGCTTCAAAGACCATGTGGTTTCTGTTAATGGAAAATCAGGGGGGCGACCCTTCTTTTGATTAAAATATGAACTTTCTCTATGCAATTAAAAAAATAATTTTTCTCTATTCAAACCCAGTTGAGAACAGTATCATTATAAATCTGAAATAATTTTTTGGTAAAAATGGCTATGCATTCTGTATCATAGCTAGCGAAACCGAAACAAAATAAACGTCTTAAGTATAATATCTCTTGAACGCGGATCAAATTAGGCAAGACAGCTAGAATAAAGCATGATTCAACTTGCAGGAAATTTGAACTTACGACTTACTAGCAGTATAATAAAGTTTACAGACTATCAGCTAGATAAATAGAAGAAACATTTTAGTTTGATTCATTCTTCCTTCCGGACTTCCTCGACCGCCTAGATGGTTTGGCGAGATGCTGGCGCAGACTCTCAAACCCCATTTGGAAGTTCACCAGTCGCCTGTATACATCGTAGGTGGCATACGCGTCCCTGGAAGCATAATAGATGTTCTTCAAGGGCAAGGGCGCTTCTGCCCATATATGGTGGTCATCTTCTGTGATAGCATCCTTCATCTTGTTGTAGCTGTGGTGGATGATGGAACCAGCGTAGTCAGCCAAGCCATACTTTGGCTTAATCGTCACTGGATCAGGAACTCTCCACATATTCTGGATATCCACAAAGTTTCGTACCACCAGACCAACACGCTTGAGTTTTTTCTCGTCATTGTTGATGTCCACCCCAACAAAGGTGTACTCCTCGTCGGCGGGAAGGCGGCAAGCGGGCGCAGTGCTCATCGGCAATGCTTATGTGGTACACGAGGACGTAGATGCCAACGCATAATCGGACCACGGCAGCCTTACGTAGTCGGACCACGAAGCGGTGAACTCCACATCCAGTGCAACTATCTTCTGGTCGTGGTTCCGCAGCCAGTATTTGAATCTGCCAATGCAGTACTCAACACAGCTAGCTATGTTCGTGTACTTCACAAAAATTTCGGTATTTCCATCTGCCCTAGCAGCATAATCTTTCTCGAATGCCATGCCGAAGGACTGTAATTGATGAAACCAGTGAAAGACATGAAGCATGACAATAACATGATAACAATAAGCCGAGATGAAAGATAGTGTAGTAATTCTGGCACTATTGAAAGTTTATGTAAACAAGTGCATGAAAATTTTAAACTAAACATGTACTCCCTCTATAAAGAAATCACTAAAGTAGTGAGCCAAAAGTTGTTATATTTCCTTGCAGAGGGGTATATGCGAGTTAATAATCAAAATTTACGCTCTTGAAATATTTATCTAAACAACTGCATCAACAATCAAGAATAAACATGTATCTATGAATTGTTCATTGCCCATGCAGATGAATATGTGCGTACAAACTAAAGAAGCAGGAGAAAAACAATAAATTGACAAGACAACGGACTAGATGTTGCATGCAGATGAATCTGTGTGCAAAATTCTCATAAGGCAACGCATGTTGAAGGCAGTTGAATCTGTGGGCACAAAATAAAGAAGCAGGAGAACAAGAAATTGACAAGAAGAAGGCCATCGTATGTGCTGCTACTGGAGAACTACTAACAAAATTGACGGGAAGGAGAACTCACCGTTCCATAAGCCAGATCGTTGGGAGAGTGGGCGACGCAGAGGAAGAGGGAATTGAGAAGACGCAGAGGCAGAGGAACCGTTTTTGGAGTGTCGTGGCAGTGAGGACGAAGCGCCCTCGCGCATGCCCGTCCTAAATAATTGGGAGGGGGCTCGTCCCACCTGTTGGAGTCCTCGATTTCTTTCTTATGTTCTCATTTAAAATGGGCGCATCCCATTGTAATAGGCCCATATAAGAAAGCACAAGAAGCCCAAACGCTTCACGGTTGAGATTAAGCTGATAAAAAAATTCTCAAAAAAAACTTTGATAAAAAACAACAACCGAAAGCGCTCTTTGTGGCGAGCACAGCAACGCTTGATCCCAATCTCTCTCTCCCCACGATTCTAATCTTTACGCCCCTGATTTTTAGGTGGGCCTAAAGAGATCTCCCCTCTAATCTCTATGCCCCCCTGATTTCAATGTGGGCAGGTAAGATATTCTCTATAAGATCTCTTAAGTTATCTCTCTCCTTCCTAATTTAAAGGGATTCCTGTTTGGACGTGGTAACCTAATAAATCCTGTCTAGTCGGAAATCGCTCGCCAGGGCGAGCGCGCACGCAATAGCATCGCCCAAAAAAACATTACGTGATCTAAAACTACCTCTTCGTGAGATCCCAAATCCCCTATGAATACTCCACCCCACACCTCCCACCCCACGCCTCCCATACCTAGCCTTCCATGACTACACCGAATTACCATCCCACGCTGCCCAAAGTAGCTCCCAGGTCGGTGAAACCGACGGAGCCGTCATCTTCGAAGCCTGCGTCGGCGAGTCCTGAGATGAATGAGAAGGGCATGTCAGAGAAGCCGGCGAAAGAGAAGGGCACATCGGAGAAGCTGGCGAAGCAAAAGATGAAAGCGAACGGCAATGGAGCCGGTCGCCATCGAGAGAATCCTCCGGTAACGATCGAGATCCTTGTATTCTGCATACTCCCTCCTTCCCAAGTCTGCATGCAATCCCATAATTTTCCCTATTTTACCAAAGGGAGATGGGTGTGTCTGAAAGAAAAGAAAAAATGAAAAAAAGGCTTGCACGAATCTTAGCATAAAATCAATGAATAGGACTTAGATGTGCAATAAAATCAGGGTTATCGTCTGTGACACCCCAAAGATTTTTTTCTTGGTTTTTGACAAAACCCTCTTTTTTATTTGAAGGAGGCCATTTAAAATCTTTCCAAAAGCCCCTCCTTTTCAAAAATTTCTCCTATGACAAGTATTTTATTTTTGTATCTTTCTCAACCTTGGTGTTTGGTTTTAAAAACCTTCATTCTGATTTTAAGTCATCTCAATAAATTGTTGAAAATTAAATTTCTATTAAAAAGAGACCATATGGGTTTTGGGGCTACTCTTTTGTCTGCAACCCTCATTGTTTTACAATGCCTCATGTCAAAATTTCTCCCAAAACCCCTCCCTCCACTTTGGGCCAAGCCAAATATTCTATTCAAACAAGTTCAACCCATTTTGAATTTTATTCCATTTATTTTATCCCCAAAAGTAATTTTGTCTTTTATTTTGGGCCTAGGTGATTTACAAAGGAAGTGTCTGATTTCCTTTGAGTTTTGACCTCAAACCAACTCCTCTGGCTAGTCCCTAGCACCCCCAACCTAGATCCATCAAGATCCACTCTTCCTTAGTTCAAAATTTTCAAGTTTCACACACTGCAAGTCTGGACCAGATTTGGCAAATTTGGTGAAATTCATATTTTTCCTTCTCCAAAAATTCTACCAAAATTCAGGCAGCCCCAGGTGCATTGAGAGCCACCCACCAAAGATCAGCTCAGATAAAATCCCCACATGCCAAAATCATTTCATCAAACACCGCGAGCCTTGCTGTTGTTCATTTTCAGAGAGTTCAGTGTTCAGTCGACTAACAGTGTCGTTTTCTTCAGAGTCGGGGCGTCGATCTCACCAGTGCACTCTCTGGAGCCTTGCGCACTGCTCCTTCCTCTTATCCAGAGCGCCGCATGATCCCTTGGACGGCCGCCACCATCGGTGGTGACGTGTCCCGCCGACGCCGGCAACTTCTGCGGTGGCAGAGACAACCGAGGCGGCCAACAAGGATCAGCCCAGCTTTCGGCGCCGTCCAGCACCGCCCAAACCACCCGAGGCCTCCGCGTGGCCGTCTGCTTGCCTGCGCGGACTGCGGCACTGTCGCCGTGGCCTGAGCAGTGTAGAGCGTGCTCCCTGCCGCCGACGTGCTCCATGCGCCGTTCCGTTCGGAACTTGGAGTAGCAGCCAAGGCAGGCCAAGTTTAGCGCCTAAACCAAACCAGTAAACCTCCACAGTGATGCCTAGCCCCCTAAACCGCCTGACCAACCGTTGCACCGCCGTAATCGTCGCTGGAGATTTCCGTTCACGGCCACCGCCTCGGATCATCTATAAAAGGTGGTCCCGAGCGTGTTCTCGACCACGCACCTCCACTCCACCTCACCAGAGCCCAGCCAAGCCACCAGGAGGACCCCGAGGAGGTCTCCTTCCCCGACTCCGGCCGCCCCGATCCGCCTCGGGCTCCGGCTTGATCCACTTAGGTGAGGCCACCCCCGACCCCCAAACCTCGTCAGTAGCCCTCTGGTGCACCCAGTGTTCTAACCCGAGCCTCAATTAGCCTGTAGCCTAGCCCCCGACGAGATCCTGCAACGCCCGAACCACCGCCCGCGGAGTTGAGGCCGCCCGTCAATGTGGTGCTCGCTGTCGACCAACTCCACCACCCACAGTGCGGAAGGACCCAAGGAACCCGTAGGTACCACCCTCCTCCTAACTTCGCCGTGGATCGCCGCCGCGGCCACCGCAGTTTCTCGGCGCGGTGACTCTGTTTGAGTTTAAACCCGATAAGTGGGACCGCCCGTCAGCTTTTATTCTTTTGAAACGTTTTCAAAACGCCTTGGGCAGGATCGCCTTCCTTTGGAGTTGGCGGGTTTTTAATCGAACCGTTTTCTGTTTTTATAAGCTAGCCCCTGGGAACTTTCTGTTTCATTACAGACAAGTCCCTGGACTAAAACCTTTATAACTTTTAAAAAGAAAATGAGTTTTGATTGATTCTTTTTCTGTCACCTTTATTTTTCAATCTAGTTTTTTTATCATATTTATTTCAAAAATATTTGGAACACTTTATGTGCACACACGGTATTTACGTTAGTACGTATCTTTTTATTATACCGTAGATACTGGAAGAGGTGACGGGACCGCGAACTTCACCGAGCTAGACTCCGACTACTCCGAACCAGGAAAGCATGTTTGAACCTTAGATATGATGAGTTTTTGCATGTTTGCATTGAGCGGTCAGTTCATGGCATGATTATATGCATATCGGTAAGAGTTATATTACATGCAAAGCCATTGCAAGTGAGCTTCGAAACTCGATGTGTGATACGATGTGAGTTTACAGGATCATGTGGTGACATGATGGGTGGTAAGATGGTATTGTTGTAGCATGCCAGTCTTATGCCAAACAACTTAAATCCAGTGTCAACGTGAATCAAGTCACGTGATCACCCGTTCTTTTCCTTGTACTACCACATGTTTTCTTTATGGAATATGGTTTAGTAAGTTGCAAACCTCTTTCTGGTACACACCAAAGGAATGCAATTTTGACATCCATTTGCCAGATTTCATAAATTGTGGCAATTGCTAACATGATTCGGACAGACTTAAGCATCGCTACAATTGAGAAAATCTCATTGTAGTCAACACCTTGAACTTGTCAAAAACCTTTTTACGACAAGTCGAGCTTTGTAGATAGTAACACTACTATCAGCGTCCGTCTTCCTCTTGAAGATCCATTTATTTTCTATGGTTTGCCGATCATCAGGCAAGTCCACCAAAGTCCACACTTTGTTCTCATACATGGATCCTATCTCAGATTTCATGGCCTCCAGCCATTTTGCGGAATGTGGGTTCATCATCGCTTCCTCATAGTTATTAGGTTTATCATGGTCTAGTAACATGACTTTCGGAACAGGATTACCGTACCACTCTGGTGCGGACCGTGATACGGAAGACCTCACGAGGTTCTGTAATAACTTGATCGAAGTTTCATGATCATCATCATTAGATTCCTCACTAATTGGTGTAGGAATCCTTGGAACTGATTTATGTGATGAACTACTTTCCAATTCGGGAGAAGGTACAATTACCTCATCAAGTTCTACTTTCCTCCACTCACTTCTTTGAGAAAACTTCTTCTCTAGAAAGGATCCATCTTAACAACGAATAACTTGCCTTGGATCTGTGATAGAAGGTGTACCCAATAGTTACCTTTGGGTATTCTATGAAGGCGCACTTCTCCGATTTGGGTTCGAGCTTATCAGTGAAAACTTTTTCACATAAGCATCACAACTCAAACTTTAAGAAATGACAACTTAGGTTTCTTTGTTAAACCATAATTCATACGGTGTCGTCTCAGCGGTTTAGATGGTGCCCTATTAGCGTGAATGCAGCTGTCTCTAATGCATAACCCCAAAGCGATAGTGGTAAACCGATAAGAGACATCATAGATCGCACCATATCCAATAAAGTGCCGTTCGACTTTCGGACACACCATTATCTTGTCGTGTTCCATATGGCGTGAGTTGCGAAACTATTTCACATTGTTTCAAATGAAGACCAAACTTCGTAACTCAAATATTCATCTCCACGATCAGATCGCGGAAACTTTATTTTCTTGTTATGATGATTTTTCCACTTCACTATGAAATTCTTTGAACCTTTCAACTATTTCAGACTTATGTTTCATCAAGTAGATATACCCATATCTGCTCAAATCATCTTGTGAAGGTCAGAAAATAACGATACTTGCCACGAGCATCAACACTCATTGGATCGCATACATCGGTATGTATCATTTCCAATAAGTCAGTAGCTTGTTCCATTGTTCGGAGAAGCGGAGTTTTAGTCATCTTGCCCAAAAGGCGGTTACGCAAGCATCAAATGATTCATTACCAAGTGATTCTGAAAATCCATCTTTATGGAGTTTCTTCATCGCTTCTTGATATGACCCAAGCGGCGGTGCCACAAATTAGTTGCACTATCATTATTAACTTTGCATCTTTTGGCATCAATACTATGAATATGTGTATCACTATGATCGAGATCAACAAACTATTTTCATTGGGTGTATGACCATTTGAAGGTTTTATTCATTTAAGCGAACAACAATTATTCTCGACTTTAAATGAATAACCGAATTACAATAAACATGATCAAATCATATTCATGCTCAGCATAAGCGCCAAATAACATTTATTTAGGTTTAACACTAATCCCGAAAGTATAGGGAGTGTGCGATGATGATCATATCAATCTTGGAACCATTTCCAACACACATCGTCACTTCACCCTCAACTAGTCTCTCTGATTACATAACTCCTGTTTGAGTTACTAATTTTATAATGAACAAGTATCAAATACTAAAGGGGCTACTATAAACACTAGTAAGGCACATATCAATAACATGTATATCAAATATACCCTAGTTCACTTTGCCATCCTTCTTATCCACCAAATATTCAGGACATTTCCGCTTCGGTGACCATTTCCTGCGATGTAAGCACTCAGTTTTAGGCTTTGGTCAGCTTTGGGCTTCTTCGTGGGAGTGACAACTTACTTGTCTTTCTACTTGAAGTTCCTTTCTTTCCTTTGCCCTTCTCTTGAAACTAGTGGTCTTGTCAATCATCAACACTTGATGCTCATTCTTGATTTCTACCTTCGTCGATTTCAACATCACGAAGAGCTCGGGAATCGTTTTCGTCATCCCTTGCATACTATAGTTCATCACGAAGTTCTAGTAACTTAGTGATGGTGACTAGAGAATTCTGTCAATCACTATCTTATCTGGAAGATTAACTCCCACTTGATTCAAGCGATTAAAGTACCCAGACAATCTGAGCACATGCTCACTAGTTGAGCGATTCTCCTCCATCTTTTAGCTATAGAACTTGTTGGAGACTTCATATCTCTCAACTAGGGTATTTGCTTGAAATATTAACTTCAACTCGTGGAACATCTCATATGGCCCATGACGTTCAAAACATCTTTTGAAGTCAAGCTGTTAAGCATGATGCACTAAACTATTAAGTAGTCATCATATTGAGCTAGTCAAACGTTCATAACGTCTGCATATGCTCCTGCAATAGGTTTGTCACCCAGCGGTGCATCAAGGACATAATTCTTCTGTGCAGCAATGAGGATAAACCTCAGATCACGGATCCAATCCGCATCATTGCTACTAAAATCTTTCAACACAGTTTTCTCTAGGAACATATCAAAATAAACATATGAAAGCAACAACGCGAGCTATTGATCTATAACATAATTTGCAAAATACTAGCAGGACTAAGTTCATGATAAATTAAATTTCAATTAATCATATTACTTAAGAACTCCCACTTAGACAGACATCTCTCTAGTCATCTAAGTGTTCACGTGATCCAAATCAACTAAACCATGTCTGATCATCACGTGAGATGGAGTAGTTTTCAATGGTGAACATCACTATGTTGATCATATCTACTATATGATTCACGCTCGACCTTTCGGTCTCCGTGTTCGAGGCCATATCTGTTATATGCTAGGCTCGTCAAGTTTAACTGAGTATTCTGCGTGTGCAACTGTTTTGCACCGTTGTATTTGAGCGTAGAGCCTATCACACCCGATCATCACGTGGTGTCTCAGTACGAAGAACTTTCCATAGCGGTGCATACTCGGGAGAACACTTCTTGATAATTTTAGTGAGAGATCATCTTAAAATGCTACCGTCAAACAAAACAGAATAAGATGTATAACAGATAAACATCATATGCAATCAAAATATGAGACATGATATGGCCATGATCATCTTGCGCCTTTGATCTCCATCTCAAAATCTTGTCATGATCTCTATCGTCACCGCACGACACCATGATTTCATCATCTTGATCTATATCAATGTGTCGTCACATGGTCGTCTCGCCAACTATTTCTCTTGCAACTATTGCTATCGCATAGCGATAAAGTAAAACAATTATTTGGCACTTGCATCTTTATGCAACAAAGAGACAACCATAGGGCTTACGCGATTGCCGATAACTTCAACAAAACATGATCATCTCATACAACAACTTATATCTCATCACGTCTTGACCATATCACATCACAACATGCCTGCAAAAACAAGTTAGGCGTCCTCTACTTTGTTGTTGCAAATTTTACGTGGCTGCTACGGGCTTAGCAAGAACCGTTCTTACCTCGCATCAAAACCACAGCGATAGTTTGTCAAGTTGGTGCTGTTTTAACCTTCGCAAGGACCGGGCGTAGCACTCAGTTCAACTAAAGTGAGAGGCAGACACCCGCCGGTCACCTTTAAGCACGAGTGCTGCATAGCGGTGAAACCAGTCTCGCGTAAGCGTCTGCGTAATATCGGTCCGGGCGCTTCATCTCACAATACCGCTGAACCAAAGTATGACATGCTGGTAAGCAGTATGACTTACATCGCCCATAACTCACTTGTGGTCTACTCGTGCAAATAACATCAAAGCATAAAACCTGGCTCGGATGCCCTTTGTTGGGGAACGTAGTAATTTCAAAAAATTCCTATGCACGCTAGATCATGGTGATGCATAGCAACAAGAGGGAGAGTAATGTCCACGTACCCTCGTGAACCGTAGCGGCGTTAGAACAACGCGGTTGATGTAGTCGTCGCGTCTTCACGGCCCGACCGATCAAGCGCCAAACTCGGCACCTCCGAGTTCTAGCACCGTTCAGCTCGATGGCGTCCCTCGAACTCCGATCCAGCCGAGTGTCGAGGAGAGTTTAAATCGACATGGCGTGGTGATGATCTTGATGTTCTACCGTCGCGAGGGCTTCGCCTAAGCACCGCCACAATATTATCGAGGACTATGGTGGAGGGGCACCTTGCACGGCTAATAGATCTCAAGGATCAATTGTTATTGTGTCTATGGGGTGCCCCCTGCCCCGTATATAAAGGAGAAAGGGAGGAGGCGGCGGCCTATGGAGGAGGCGCCAGGGGTCCTACTCCCACGGGAGTAGGACTCCTCCGTTCCTTGTTGGAGAAGGAAAGAAGAGGAGAGGAGAAGGAAAAGTGGGCTGCCCCCTTGTCCAATTCGGACGGAGGGGGCGCGGAGCCTCCTTCCTTTGGCCTCTCTCCTCTTGTTGGGGAACGTAGTAATTTCAAAAATTTCCTCGCTACGCAAGATCATGGTGATGCATAGCGAGAGGGAGAGTGTTGTCTCGTGCCCTCGTGAACCCAAGCGAAGCGATCTGGCGTAGAGGAAGTAGTCATACGTTCTCCTCGCGATCAACCGATCCAGCGCCGTTACTCCGCGCCTCAGAGTTCTTGACACACGTACAGCTCGGTGGCGCTCCTCGGCTCCGATCCAGCAAAGCTCGGGGAGAGAGTTCCGTCGGCCTGACGGCGTGGTGGCGATCTTGATGTTCTACCGGCGCAGGGCTTCGCCTAAGCACCGCTACGATATGACCGAGGTGGAATATGGTGGAGGGGCACCGCACGGCTAAGAGCGATCTCAAGGATCAACTTGTGTGTTCTAGGGTGCCCCCTGCCCCGTATATAAAGGAGCAAGGGGAGGCCGGCCGGCCCTAGGAGGCGCGCCAAGGGAGGGAGTCCTCCTCCTGGTGGGATGGGACTCCTTTTCCTAATCAACTAGGAAGGAGGAAGGGGAAGGAAAGAGAGGAGAGGAGAGGGAAGGGGGCGCCCCCTCCTTGTCCTATTCGGACTCCCCATGGGGGCGCCACATCTGGTGCGGCCTCTCTCTCCCCTCTTGGCCCAATAAGGCCCATTACTTCCCGGGGTTCGGTAACCCTCCGGCACTCCGGTTTTCTCGAAACTTCGGAACCTTTCCGTGTCCGAATATAGCTGTCAATATATCAATCTTTATGTCTCGACCATTTGAGACTCCTCGTCATGTCCGTGACCACATCCGGGACTCGAACTCCTTGGTACATCAAAATACACAAAGTCATAATATAACCGTCCTTGAAACCTTAAGCGCGGACCCTACGGTTCGAGAACAATGTAGACATGACCGAGACCGTCTCGGTCAATAACCAATAAGCGGGACCTGGATGCCCATATTGGCTCCTACATATTCTCGAAGATCTTTATCGGTCAAACCGCATAACAACATCGTTGTTCCCTTTGTCATCGGTATGTTACTTGCCCGAGATTCGATCGTTGGTATCAATACCTAGTTCAATCTCGTCACCGGCAAGTCTCTTTACTCGTTCACGTAATGCATCATCCCGTAACCAACTCATTGGTCACATTGCTTGCAAGGCTTATAATGATGTGCATTACCGAGAGGGCCAGAGATACCTCTCCAGACAATCGGAGTGACAAAACCTAATCTCGAAATCGCCAACCCAACATGTACCTTTGGAGACACTGTAGTACTCCTTTATAATCACCCGATTCGTTGTGACGTTTGGTAGCACCAAAGTGTTCCTCCGGTAAGCAGGAGTTGCATAATCTCATAGTTACGAGGAACATGTATAAGTCATGAAAAAGCAATAGCAACATACTAAGCGATCAAGTGCTAGGCTAACGGAATGGGTCAAGTCAATCAGATCATTCTCCTAATGATGTGATCCCGTTAATCAAATGACAACTCATGTCTATGGTTAGGAAACATAACCATCTTCGTTTAGCGAGCTAGTCAAGTAGAGGCATACTAGTGACACTCTGTTTGTCTATGTATTCACACATGTATTATGTTTCCGGTTAATACAATTCTAGCATGAATAATAAACATTTATCATGATATAAGGAAATAAATAATAACTTTATTATTGCCTCTAGGGCATATTTCCTTGATCTCCCACTTGCACTAGAGTCAATAATCTAGTTCACATCGCCATGTGATTTAACATCAATAATTCACATCTATATGTGTTTAACACCCATAGTTCACATCGACATGTGACCAACACCCAAAGGGTTTACTAGAGTCAATAATCTAGTTCACATCGCTATGTGATTAACACCCAAAGAGTACTAAGGTGTGATCATGTTTTGCTTGTGAGATAATTTTAGTCAGCAGGTCTGTCACATTCGAGCCGTAAGTATTTTGCAAATTTCTATGTCTACAATGCTCTGCGGAGCTACTCTAGCTAATTGCTCCCACTTTCAATATGCATCAGATTGAGACTTCGAGTCATCTAGATTAGTGTTAAAACTTGTATCGGCGTAACCCTTTACGACGAACCTTTTTCACTTCCATAATCGAAAACATATCCTTATTCTACTAAGGATAATTTTGACCGCTGTCCATTGATCTACTCCTAGATCACTATTGCAATCCTTGCCAAGCTTTAGTGGTAGGGTATGCAATAGATCTGTACACAACATGACATACTTTATAGAACCTATGGCTGATGCATAGGGAATGACTTTCATTCTCTTTCTATCTTCTGCCGTGGTGGGGTTTGAGTCTTACTCAATCTCACACCTTGTAACACAGGCAAGAACTCTTTCTTTGACTGTTCCATTTTGAACTACTTCAAAATCTTGTCAAGGTATGTATTCATTGAAAAACTTATCTAGCGTCTTGATCTATCTCTATAGATCTTGATGCTCAATATGTAACAGCTTCACCAAGGTCCTTCTTTGAAAAACTCCTTTCAAACACTCCTTTATGCTTTGCGAGAATAATTCTACATCATTTCCGATCAACAATATGTCATTCACATATACTTATCGAAATGTTGTAGTGCTCCCACTCACTTTCTTGTAAATACAGGCTTCACCGCAAGTCTGTATAAAACTATATCTTTGATCAACTTATCAAAGTGTGTATTCTAACTCGAGATGCTTGCACCAGTCCATAGATGGATCGCTGGAGCTTACACATTTTGTTAGCACCTTTAGGATTGACAAAACCTTCTGGTTGCATCATATACAACTCTTTTTTAAGAAAACCATTAAGGAATGCAGTTTTGACTTTCATTTGCGATTCCATAAAATGTGGCAATTGCTAACATGATTCGGACAGACTTAAGCATCGCTACGAGTTGAGAAAATCTCATTGTAATCAACACCTTGAACTTGTCAAAAACCCTTTTGTGACAAGTCGAGCTTTATAGATAGTAACACTACTATCAACATCTGTCTTCCTCTTGAAAATCCATTTATCTACATGGCTTGCGATCATCGAGCAAGTCAATCAAAATCCATACTTTGTTCTCATACATGGATCCTATCTCAGATTTTATGGCCTCAAGCCATTTAGCGAATCTGGGCTCATCATCACTTCCTCATAGTTCGTAGGTTCATCATGGTCTAGTAACATGACTTCCGAACATGATTACCGTACCACTCAGTGCGGATCTTACTTTGGAAGACCTCGAGGTTTGGTAGCAACTTGATCTGAAGTTTCATGATCATCATCATTAACTTCCTTACTAATTGGTGTAGGAATCACGGAACTGATTTCGTGATGAACTACTTTCCAATAAGGAGAAGGTACAATTACCTCATCAAGTTCTACTTTCCTCCCACTCACTTCTTTGAGAGAAACTTCTTCTCTAGAAAGGATCCATCTTAACAACGAATAACTTGCCTTCGGATCTGTGATAGAAGGTGTACCCAATAGTTACCTTTGGGTATTCTATGAAGGCGCACTTCTCCGATTTGGGTTCGAGCTTATCAGTTGAAAACTTTTCACATAAGCATCACAACTCCAAACTTTCAAGAAGCGACAACTTAGGTTTCTTGTTAAACCATAGTTCATACGGTGTCATCTCAGCGGATTTAGATGGTGCCCTATTAAGCGTGAATGCAGCTGTCTCTAATGCATAACCCCAAAGCGATATTGGTAAATCGGTAAGAGACATCATTGATCGCACCATATCAAAATAAAATGCAGTTATGACGTTCGGACACACCATTACGTTATGGTGTTCCATGTGGCGTGAGCTGTGAAACTATTCCACATTGTTTTATATGAAGGCCAAACTCGTAACTCAAATATTCTCCTCCACGATCAGATCGTAGAAACTTTATTTTCTTATTACGATGATTCTCCACTTCACTCTGAAATTATTTGAACTTTTCAAATGTTTCAGACTTGTGCTTCATTAAGTAGATATACTCATATCTGCTCAAATCATCTTATGAAGGTCGAGAAAATACGATACTTGCCGTGAGCTTTAACACTCATCGGACCGCATACATCGGTATGTATTATTTCCAATAAGTCATTTGCTCGCTCCATTGTTCCGGAGAACGAGTCTTTAGTCATCTTGCCCATAAGGCATGGTTACATAAGCATCAAGTGATTCATAATCAAGTGATTCCAAAATCCCATCAGCATGGAGTTTCTTCATCGCTTTACATAATATGACCTAAGCGGCGATTGCCACAAATAAGTTGCACTATCATTATTAACTTTGCATCTTTTGGCATCAATATTATGAATATGTGTATTACTACGATCGAGATCCAACAAAACATTTTTATTGGGTGTATGACCATTGAAGGTTTTATTCATTTAAGCAGAACAACAATTATTCTTTGACTTTAAATGAATAACCGTTTTGCAATAAACATGATCAAATCATATTCATGCTCAACGCAAACACCAAATAACATTTATTTAGGTTTAACACTAATCCGAAAGTATAGGGGTGTGCGATGATGATCATATCAATCTTGGAACTACTTCCAACACTCATCGTCACTTCCCTTCAACTAGTTTACATTCATTACGCAACTCCGTTTGAGTTACTACTCTTAGCAACCGAACCAGTATCAAATACCGAGGGTTGCTATGAACACTAGTAAAATATACATCAATAATCTGTATATCAAATATACCTTTGTTCACTTTGCCATCCTTCTTATCCACCAAACACTTGGGGTAGTTCCGCTTCGATGACCAATTCCATTGTAGCAAAAGCACTTAGTCTCGAGCTTAGGTCCAGACTTGGGCTTCTTCACTCGAGTAACAACTTGCTTGCCGTTCTTTTTAAGTTCCCTTCTTCCCTTTGCCCTTTTCCTTGAGACTAGTGGTCTTGTCAATCATCAACACTTGATGCTCTTTTCTTGATTTCTACCTTTGTCGATTTCAGCATCACGAAGAGCTTGGGAATTACTTTTGTCATCCCTTGCATATTATAGTTCATCACGAAGTTCTACTAACTTGGTGATGGTGACTAGAAAATTCTGTCAATCACTATCTTATCTGGAAGATTAACTCCCACTTGATTCAAGCGATTGAAGTACCCGGACAATCTGAGCACATGCTCACTAGTTGGCGATTCTCCTCCATCTTTTAGCTATAGAACTTGTTGGAGACTTCATATCTCTCAACTCGGGTATTTGCTTGAAATATTAACTTCAATTCTGGAACATCCATATGGTCCATGGCGTTCAAAATGTCTTTGAAGTCCCGATTCTAAGCCTTTAAGCATGGTGCACTAAACTATCAAGTAGTCATCATATTGAGCTAATAAGCGTTCATAACGTGCATCTGCTCCTGCAATAGGTTTGTCACCTAGCGGTGCATTAAGGACATAATTTTTCTGTGCAGCAATGAGGATAAACCTCAAATCACGGATCCAATCCGCATCATTGCTACTAACATTTTTCAACATAATATTTCTCTAGGAACATATCAAAATAAACATATGAAAGCAACAAACATAGGGAAGCAACAACGCGAGTTATTGATCTACAACATAATTTGCAAAATACTACCAGGACTAAGTTCATGATAAATTAAAGTTCAATTAATCATATTACTTAAGAACTCCCACTTAGATAGACATCTCTCTAGTCATCTAAGTGATTACGTGATCCAAATCAACTAAACCATGTCCGATCATCACGTGAGATGGAGTAGTTTCAATGGTGAACATCACTATGTTGATCATATCTACTATATGATTCACGCTCGACCTTTCGGTCTTCGTGTTCGAGGCCATATCTGTATATGCTAGGCTCGTCAAGTATAACCTGAGTATTCTGCGTGTGCAAAACTGGCTTGCACCCGTTGTAGATGGACGTAGAGCTTATCACACCGATCATCACGTGGTGTCTCGACACGACGAACTTTGGCAGCGGTGCATACTCGGGAGAACACTACTTGATAATTTTAGTGAGAGATCATCTTAAAATGCTACCGTCAATCAAAGCAAAATAAGATGCATAAAGGATAAACATCACATGCAATCAATATAAGTGATATGATATGGCCATCATCATCTTGTGCTTGTGATCTCCATCTCCGAAGCACCGTCGTGATCACCATCGTCACCGGTAGCGACACCTTGATCTCCATCGTAGCATCGTTGTCGTTTCGCCATCTATTGGTTCTCGACTATCGCTACCGCTTAGTGATAAAGTAAAGCAATTACAGGCGTTTGCATTTCATACAATAAGCGACAACCATATGGCTCCAGCCGATTGCCGATAACCGGTTACAAAACATGATCATCTCATACAATAAAATATAGCATCACGTCTTGACCATATCACATCACAACATGCCCTGCAAAAACAAGTTAGGCGTCCTCTACTTTGTTGTTGCAAATTTTACGTGGCTGCTACGGGCTTAAGCAAGAACCAATCTCACCTCGCATCAAGACCACAGCGATACTTGTCAAATAGACTCGTTTTAACCTTCTCAAGGACGGGCGTAGCCACTCAGTTCAACTAAAGTGAGAGAGACAGACACCCGCCAGCCACCTTTAAGCATGAGTGCTCGTAGCGGTGAAACCAGTCTCGCGTAAGCGTCTGGCGTAATGTCGGTCCGGGCCGCTTCATCTCACAATACCGCTGAACCAAAGTATGACATGCTGGTAGGCAGTATGACTTATATCGCCCACAACTCACTTGTGTTCTACTCGTGCAAAACATCAAACCATAAAACCTAGGCTCGGATGCCCTTGTTGGGGGCGTAGTAATTTCAAAAATTTCCTCGCTGCGCAAGATCATGGTGATGCATAGCAGAGAGGGAGAGTGTTGTCTCGTACCCTCGTGAACCCGAAGCGGAAGCGATCTGGCAACGTGAGGAAGTAGTCATCGTTCTCCTCGCGATCAACCGATCCAGCGCCGTTACTCCGGCGCCTCCGAGTTCTTGACACGTTCAGCTCGGTGGCGCTCCTCGAGCTCGATCCAGCAAAGCTCGAGGAGAGAGAGTTCCGTCGGCCGCGACAGCGTGGTGGCGATCTTGATGTTCTACCGGCGGGGCTTCGCTAAGCACCGCTACGATATGACCGAGGTGGAATATGGTGGAGGGGCACCGCACAGCTAAGGAGCGATCTCAGGATCAACTTGTGTGTTCTAGGGTGCCCCCACCCCGTATATAAAGGAGCAAGGGGAGGCGGCCGGCCCTAGGAGGCGCGCCAAGGGAGGGGGTCCTCCTCCTGGTGGGAGTAGGACTCCCTTTCCTAATCCAACTAGG
This sequence comes from Aegilops longissima, assembly GCA_021605205.1. Lineage (NCBI taxonomy): Eukaryota > Viridiplantae > Streptophyta > Magnoliopsida > Poales > Poaceae > Aegilops > Aegilops longissima. The sequence continues at coordinate 601,552,023 of CM038678.1, forward strand.
AAGGAGGAAGGGGAAGGAAGAGAGAGGAGAGGAAAGGGGCGCGCCCCCTCCTTGTCCTATTCGGACTCCCCATGGGGGCGCGCGCCACCTCCTGGTGCGGCCCTCTCTCTCCCTCTTGGCCCAATAAGGCCCATTACTTCCCGGGGGTTCGGTAACCCCTCCGGCACTCCGATTTTCTCGAAACTTCGGAACCTTTCCGGTGTCCGAATATAGCTGTCCAATATATCAATCTTTATGTCTCGACCATTTGAGACTCCTCGTCATGTCCGTGATCACATCCGGACTCGAACTCCTTGGTACATCAAAATACACAAAGTCATAATATAACCGTCATGAAACCTTAAGCGTGCGGACCCTACGGTTCGAGAACAATGTAGACATGACCGAGACCGTCTCGGTCAATAACCAATAGCGGGACCTGGATGCCCATATTGGCTCCCACATATTCTCGAAGATCTTTATCGGTCAACCCGCATAACAACATCGTTGTTCCCTTTGTCATCGGTATGTTACTGCTTGAGATTCGATCGTCGGTATCAATACCTAGTTCAATCTCGTTACGGCAAGTCTCTTTACTCGTTCGTAATGCATCATTCCGTAACTAACTCATTAGCTACATTGCTTGCAAGGCTTATAGTGATGTGCATTACCGAGAGGGCCCGAGATACCTCTCCGACAATCGGAGTGACAAAACCTAATCTCGAAATATGCCAACCCAACATGTACCTTTGGAGACACCTGTAGTACTCCTTTATAATCACCCGATTCGTTGTGATGTTTGGTAGCACCCAAAGTGTTCCTCCGATGGCAGGAGTTGCATAATCTCATAGTTACAGGAACATGTATAAGTCATGAAGAAAGCAATAGCAACATACTAAACAATCAAGTGCTAGGCTAACGGAATGGGTCAAGTCAATCGCATCATTCTCCTAATGATGTGATCCCGTTAATCAAATGACAACTCATGTCTATGGCTAGGAAACTTAACCATGTTTGATTCAACACAGCTAGTCAAGTAGAGGCATACTAGTGACACTATGTTTGTCTATGTATTCACACATGTATTATGTTTCCGGTTAATACAATTCTAGCATGAATAATAAACATTTATCATGATATAAGGAAATAAATACTAACTTTATTATTGCCTCTAGGGCATATTTCCTTCAGTATTCTGCATACTCCCTCCTTCCCAAGTCTGCATGCAATCCCATAATTTTCCCTATTTTCCAAAGGGAGATGGGTGTGTCTGAAAGAAAAGAAAAAATGACAAAAAAAGGCTTGCACGAATCTTAGCATAAAATCAATGACATAGGACTTAGATGTGCAATAAAATCAGTGTTATCGTCTCTGTTTATATGCCTTAAAAATTGGAAATTGCTAATTTTTTGGCATAGGCTTTCTAAATGAGTTCTTAATCTCCAGTGATTGAAACTGTTGGTGATTCCCCTTAATTTTGCATGGTCTTTACTAATTGATCTTTTTTAATCTGATCGGAACTAAGGAGTATGTGCTCTTGAATGCTTGCAATGGAACTGCTACATTCCTTTTTCGAGATTATCTATAAACTATTGATTTCTGATCATGTATGCAATTATTTTAAATGGCGTGGCCTTGAAACTTTAGTAGTGTACATAGACCAAAGTCTGCTCTTTCTACTAAAATCAATACTATTATCAGTCAATTTGCCAACAGAGATAGCTTGTTTTCTATATACGGTGTTCATTATATATTGAAGCTCTATGATTTCATGCGATCTTGTAGATCACAATTTTGATATTGGCATAGATTAGTCGGTTCTATCGTGTTTAAATGAATACCATACAGAATCTAATCACACTATTTGTACATTCAGGGAACTCAGGTTGCTTCTTTGCTGCTGTCTGAGAAGTTCATAAAAGATTTAAACACATAGCAAGCGGCGTACATCAAGTTGATTGGATGGGTGAACTTCTCAAGACTCGGCATGAGAATGGGGCGTCTCTTGTGCCGGGCCATCGCTTATTCATATGATACTGAGCAGGATGCCTTTATAATTAATGGGAGACCATGTAGGATCACACTAAAAGATGTGGAGCATATAACAGGCCTGCCTGCATGGGAAGAATCACGTCTCTTCAAATCCTGCGATGCTTTGGAGTTGTGGAAGGCTGAAAGACCCAGGTGACACAAAAGTAACTTTGAAAGGATTGCTAGCCAAGATGAAAGGCGACATCACACCTAATTTTGTCAGGCCATTTGTCTTGTACACCATAGGCAAATATGTATGCCCGACAACACAACAGTATGTACCATATGCCCGACCATCTGATGGCTAGCGTCAGGAAATTTGTAAATGGTGGAGCAAATCTGGAGGGCAACCTACCACTGCTGCAGGTAATACAATCATAATTAACATACCATACATTTAATTTTACGGAAAATTGTCTAAGCTGTTTTTGTTGTAATAATGAATACGTGGTACTACGAGAAGTGGAGGGTGCACCAATTGGACTCTACCATCTTGTATGCATCAAGGTTAAGGCCGCTGATCCAAAACTGGAGCGAAGAGAAGGCACAGAAGGTTGACAACATAATCAACAAAAATTATATAGGGGTTGGAGAGGTAAAGTGTTAGTACTGTGTGCCTGGATTATGTACCATATGTTTTGAATGATACTAACGACACTAACATGCAGTATGTCGATGACCTGCTGCGACCTTTCAATCCGCCACCAGTTGGGGCGCGGTCAAACCAAGAATGGCGGCCAGGTAAATGATGAACATCACGCACAAATATATATTGTAACTTTGCAAGTACAATCAAAGTCATATGCTCCTAACTGCTTGGAATTTGCAGGATAGGCACTCATGGGCCATGTATTGGCTGATTTGAAAGAAGTTGTCTCCATTGTGCGGGAGGCGAGTGCACAACAATTTGATAGGATGTGCACCCTTGAAAACAAAATGGACGAGTGCCTTAGGCGTACCCTTGCGAGCAACAAGCATGCGGACGACCTCATCACAGAATTCAATGTAAGTATACCATTTTGATTTCTATAAATAATTTTACTGTCAATACTCTCAACACTAACACATTTTTAAAGAACCACCGCTATGGAATATTTGATGCTGATCGCCAGGAGTTGAGGACATACAGCTATCTGACACAGGAGTACCTGCGGACCCAATGGAGGTCGGGAGAGAATACTACTACGCCAGCGAAAACAAAAGATGACACGGAGGTCATTGCCAAAGGCATTTCTGCTAAGGGAATACAAAAGATTACATGGATGCCCCCAAGAAGAGCGTGTCGAAGATTTGCAGCCTGGTCCTAGTTACGTAATCGAAAGCATTCAAAAGCCAAGATTAGCCTTGAAGCTTTCATGGTGATACATTTACATCTAACTGATTTTGTTTTAAGTTAGCAGATTCGTAGCTAACATATGATCTTCCACGTTCAGGATGAAGAAGAGCGAGCTGTTCTGCAGCTTGCAAGGAGAGTCTCAAGAATGTTTCACAGCTTTATAAAGAGGTGGATGCATCGCAGGGTGCTCCGAGTCTGGATTCGCAGCATTCCAAAGCCACCACAAGCCTTGAAGCTTTCCTGGTGATGCACATTTTACAGTTAACTGGTTTTGTTTTTTTATTTCACGCAGATTGCAAGCTAACAAGTGCTTCATTTCGAACCACAGGATCCTCTGAATTTGAGGCACAATGAGAATGTGCGAAAGACTGAAGAAAGAAGAAATCAAGATGATGAAGATGTCGATATTGAGGTGGGTGCGAGGCGGTACCAAAAGCAACCATCGGTCTGCCAAGGCTAAGGGAATAAGGGGCGGAAGAGCCCCATGTCTTTCCGTTGATGAGGACAACTATGATGATTCTTTAGCAAAGCAGCGACAAGATAGTGGGGTTGATTCCATGCAACCAACTCGTGCGAGCAGCCGGAAAAGTGGCATCTTCATTATTGTGCAATGAAGATTTTGTTACATGCGATAGTGAGAAGAAGAGAAAGAAAAACATGACTCCATCGAGTCTACCAGCGATTCAAGGACACAAAGAGTACAAAGAGGAAAAATCGTGCAAGCAATTTAAAAGATCTGAACACGAGGTGCTTGACTGGAGACCAACCTTGACAAGTTTACAGAGTTATGTGGCCAAAATTATCAACACCTCAGATCTTGATAAACAATTGGTGGTAATTGATGACATTGTTACTGCGAAGCATTTGCAATGCCTCACCATGACAGATGTAGGCGAAGATGACAAATGGTTGGGTGATGAAGTAAGATATTTGCCCAAATTAGTTTATCAAATTTCTTTTGCACAGTACAATTAACTTGATTTTTTTTGAATGCCATAATTAACTTGATTTTTGTTTTAGTTGGTTGATGCTGTGATTCAGATCATGCGTCATGATCATCCTAATGACATAAGGGATGGGCAGCTGGTTTACATTGAGAGGGTGGCCGGCGTCTCTATGCTCGAAAGAGATGGTAAGGTAGAGAACTGCCACGAGGCCGCTTTGGCGGCCAGTCATGGAACAACAAAAGGAAACAACTACCTCAGACATGATCTGGTACCATCTCACCATGACATAAACACGTTTATTTTTCTAATTATTATGCATGTTGATGTGATCATCTTTGCTATCCAGGTTTTTCTGCCTACGAACATGGCGAACACACATTGGTTCCTTGTGGTCGTAAACCCCATAAGGAGGGAGATTCAGATTCTTGATTCACTTTTCGGCTACCTAGACCGCACACAAGTGGTTCACGTGGTGAGATTTTAAACGTCTTTCAATATAACACAGGATTTAGCATCATACCTAGCCATGAACCGTGATCAACTTCTCATACCATGGACTTTGGCAGATACGTGGGGTGGAAGTACATCTGAGAGCATCGCTGCGAATCAATGGACCACAAAGCCATGTATGGCAAGACATTAACGTGACCCAATGGACAGTAAAGCATGTGCGTGTGCCAAGACAAGATGACAAGTCAGTCAACAGTATTAGCTTCTAATTATGTTTTTCATTGTTAATACGTGAAATGCTGCTAACAGAATTAATTGTTGTAGTTCTTCTTGTGCACTCTACATGCTGAAGAACATCGAATTCTTCTGGAAGAAGATCTTAGACTGCATTATGACCAAGTGCGTGAAGTAACACCTAAAGTTCTCTCAATTTTGTAAACATATGGAATGATACTAACATATCCTCCCATGCAGGCATACATCGACAATTATAGAAGAGAGTTGCTGTTGTCCTTCTTAATTAAGCCTACAATAAATTGAAGTCCATGAAAAGGCTGAAGGCGTACAATGCTAGCCTATCGGATGCAGCTGCGATTGAAGATCATGAAGATGCAAGCATTTAGTCCAGCAATGGTCCATTCTTAGATATGGAGTGTACATTTGGTTATGAAGCGGTAGAGTAGGGTGTGGTTTGGTTTTAGTCGAAGAAGGTTTCCTAACCATGTTCTTAGTCGGTCTTGGATTAATCAAGTTGTAATACTTCACGATCTTGGTTCCAAATACTATTCTTGAAATTAATTTGGTCTGCATGGGAGGCAATGAAACATATATTTGCTTTTGACAAGAATTTGAAGCTTAGGAAGGTTAACTGAATTCTTAAATTTATATTTAAGTTTCATCGAGTCTAGACAAGATTCAGAACAATTAACGTCGCTAGTTAGAAGTTTCATAATTTTTTAACATCGCTAGTTAGAAGTTTGAGAAAAATTTCAGCGAGTGCTGAAATATTTTGGCGAAATTCAGTGAGGCTGATATATTTTGGCGAAAGGCAAATATTGCGATGAGTGCTGAATCTCACGAGCGAAAACCATGGTGTCGTGCCATCTTGAGCAGCACCGGACATGATTCATATTGTCAACAAAATTTGGTCTCACATATCGAGGAGAAAATGTATGAGCACGGATGGGCAATAAAATAGCTTCACAAGAGAGAAAAATACTTCACGTGTGAGCAGTTAATCCTAGTTGACTTTAGGACGGATGTTGGTTATCAACATGTGGTGGCAATGGTGGGCTCAAGCGCAACAAAGTCCGAGAGGAGAAAGCCGAGCCGATGGATCACATAATTCGCTGCTAGGGTTGCATGCGGCGGAGAGTACCGGGGTGTTTACAAAAACAACCTCCCCGCCGACAAGCGCGCCTCGCTAGTCCCTCCTCCAGTCGACGGGGCATTCATTGAAGATGGCATGCAAGGGGGATGGGGCGTGGTTGCACGGGATCACACAGGAGAGGCGGTGGCTGCGCGGGCTGGACGCGTTGATCATGTCGCGGATGCTTTCAACACCAAGCTGGTGGCCGTAATAAAGCTAAATGCTTGCCCTAAAAAAAGCGGTCCAGTTCTTTTGGCTGTTTTTTAAAGAAACGGGAACTATATCTTTTTGACGATCGTGATTCTCAGGAGACCTAAGTGTTGTTACGCAACTTACCTTAGTTTTTTTACACCATAACTTACCTTTGCTAAACTCTCGGCGCCCCTAATATTCAACCAGGTGGGTCCCTCCTTGATTTCCTCAACGAAGAAATCTATCGTGGATATATGCCGGGTTATTCGATCCTATAAATAGGGATCCTTTGAAACCTCATAGATCATAGTTCGTCATTCTGCGCCGCCTTTACTCAGCAAGACCGAAGGGCGGAGCAACCGAGAATCCAGCAAGACCGAGCAGCGGAGCCAAACATGAATCCTCAGGTAACTCCCCACGATCTCCTGCTGCAGCCGCTGCTATTTTTCGTGCCACGATCTTAATCCCATGATCTCTTGCTGCAACCCCACTCGTTGTTTGCATATTCATGTAACTCGGCATGTTTTTAAACAAATTAAGTTGGGGGGCATTAGGGGAGGGCACTAGGATTTGTTTCCTACCAGATTGGCAGTTCATTGATTAATTCCAATTAGGGCTGCGGGTGCTTGCCTTCTTTTTCCTTCATACGAGTTATGGAAGGCATCGATGGCCCATGTTTTAATTCCATACTACTGACCATGATTAGCGCCTAGAGTTGAGGAGACCACGGTTGGATAGTTTTTTATTTTTGAATCTTGATTTTATTTCAGATCAGCGCCTTGCAATGGAGATTACCTTATATGACCATTCAAAGCGTAACCAAGCTGAATCTAATGCTAGTATTTGCACTTCATGGAACTCAGCTTGCTTGTAAACAAATTACCTCATGAAGTAGCGTAGAGCACAATTTTTATGTTGGTATATATAAGCTGTATTAAATGCATGAGTGTTTAAATTGTATACCATGCTGAATCTAATCACACTTGCACATCCATTGAACCCAGGATGCTTCTTTCCGCCATATGAGGAGTTCATAAAGGGATTAAACATGCAACAAAGGATGTACATCCAGTTGATAGGACTGGGTGGACTTCTCAAGACACCTAGCATCAAAATCAGGCGTGTATACTGTGCATGGCCATCGCTAATTCAAATGATGCGAGCAGGATGCCTTTATCATCAACGGAGACCATGTAGGATCACACCGGAAGATGTAGCGCATATAACAGGCATGCCCTAACATGGGAAGAAGCACGTCCCTCAAATCTTGATGATAATATGGAGTTGTGGAAGAAACGAAAGACCGTAATGACACCAAAATAACTTTCAAAGGATTGCTAGTCAAGATGAAAGGCGACAACACACCAAATTTTGTCGGGCCATTTGTCTTGTACACCATAAACAAATTTGTATGCGAACAAAAGAGGAGTATGTGGATAACAAATATATTGGGATTGTTAGAAACGTTGAGACAATAAAGGGCACAAATCTTGGACAACTAACGCCTGACTATCTTATGGATAGCGTGAAGAATTTTGTAAATGGTGAGGCAATTCTGGAGGGGAATCTACCACTACTGCAGGTAACTCATAGTAGTACAATTATCACTTACCTAACATATATTACATAATGTACGAGAATATTTGTAAACTGCTTTTGTTATCATGCGAGACATGGTACTACGAGAAGTTACAGTGCACCAATTGGACTCTAGCATCTCGTATGAATCAAGGTTAAGGCCGTTGATCCAGAACTGGAGCGAGGAGAAGGCAAAAAAGGTTGACACTATAATCCAGAATAATTATCTGGGAGTTGGAGAGGTAAAATGTCAGCACATTGCCTAGATTATGTAACATGTATATTTTCTAAATCATATTAATGACACTAAACTGCAGTATGTTGAGGACCTGATATATATTGTAACATTGCAACTAGTATGAAGTTATATGATTCTAACTGTTTCAAAGTCTCAGATTAAGGTACTCGTCGGACGTGTATTGACTGATTTGCAAGAAGATGCCTCCCTCGTGCGGGAGGCTGGTGCACAACAAGTTGATAGGATGTGCACCCTTGAAAAAAAAATGGATGAGTGCCTTAGGCGTACCCATACAAATGGCAAGCTCACAGAGGACCTCATCAAAGAGTTGAACGTAAGCCTAGAATTATGAGATTAGTATATATAATTGGAAATTTACGTGTAGAAGGTTTTTTCTAAATTAGTTTACTATGAAAACACCCCAGACTAACATGTATTTTTTAAAGACAAAACGCGATGGAATATTTCCAGGACTGGAGGACATACATCTTTCGACCTCGGGGCACCTTCACACCCAATCACTACTAGGAAAAACCTTATACACAGAAGTTTATCGATGTACGGTTTAAAAATGGGCGCTACTGCTAATTAGTAGTAGCGAGGGGTATAAAAACCGCGCTGCTACTAAATAGTCTCCAACAATGCCCCGGAATAGGCCATAGTAGTAGCGAGTGATGTAAAACCGGCGCTACTACTAAGTAAGTAGTAGTAGCGCAGGTAAGACCCCACACTACTACTAAGCGTGTCCACCCCGGCCCGATCCACACTCCACCACCCCACCAACTGTCCCACACCACCCACCCCGCGTCCGTCTAAGAAAAAAAAACCACGCAGCCGATCCAGATCCCCTCTCCCAACCCACTCGCCGCCGGCCTCCCTTCCACCTCCTCTCCTCCGTCCGCCCGCCCCCATGCCCCCCGCCGCTCCCGGTCTCGCGCGCTGCCGCCCGCCCCCCCTCCGCAGCGCGTGCCCGCCCGCGCGCACCAGCTCCTCCTCCGCTTCGGCATGCCGCTGCACATTCAGGGCGGGCGGGCGCCGGCGTCGCAGACGGAGGTGGCGTGGGTCAGGGCGGTAACAACGAGGCGCCCACATCCCTTCACGAGCTGCTGCCCAATCCTCCTCTGCCTCCGTGGCCTGCAGCACGGGATCCCAATCATGTCCGACCGTCGCCGTTCCCTTAACACGCCGCTGCACTTCCTCTTGCTCGCCGCAATCGCTGGGTCACAAGTTCATCTGTTCGTGCTGGATTGTCGCGAGGTCCTGCCTGGAGTTGCTCTATTGCAGGTACATTCGTCCATGCCGGCGGCTGTGTCGCGTGATGACCCATGGTTAGGATCACTTGCTTTGCATGAACTGCTTAGGCCATGTGCATATTAATTGATCTGTAGCTAGCGTCTGCTCTTGATAGCCAGCTGATCTATGCACTTGACCAAAATTGGGGATTAGACACAAAATCTTCAGTAAAACAAATCTGTACTATGTAGCAAGTGCAAGGGTTCGTATTACAAGCTTGTACGTGGTCGTAAGCAAAGCCTGAATCCGACTTTAATTCAATTAGCGTGGCGCAACTATTCATTTTTACGGGAGTCAGAATTTCTATCTCATAAGATTTTAGTATAAATAAATTTCGGGTTTGGATGCTCATGCAGGTGTACCATTTTCATGGCCTGAAAATGATAATAATATGCATATCTATCACTAGTAGAAAAGAGGCCTATTGACCCGGTTGGTGAGGGCCTTTAGTCGGTTCATGAACCGGGACTAAAGAATCGATACTAATACCCTGGCCCTTTAGTCGGTTCAATCGAGGCCGGGACTGATGGCCCTCCACGTGGCATGTCCGCTGAGCCCAGCGGGAGGGCCTTTGGTCCCGTTGGTGGCACCAACCAGGACCAATAGGCATCCACAGCGTCGACATTTCTATGGCTGTGGTTTTGTTTTTTTTTAAAGGGGGAGGGGTTTGGGGGTTTTGGGGGTTAATTTAGGTGTTTCATATATTGTGCTATAGCTAGCTAATTAATAGAGAAAATGTCCTCTCTTTTGTCCGTGCTTGGTCGGCGCTCGTACTATACATACGTATAGAGAGGACTAGCTAGACACGCTAGCTAGCTAGTAATTAAGCAAACAGAAGATCGTCATGAACATATATGCATACAGAGAGAAGTGATATCGACCACCTCTCCTTCTCCGAGAGATTGGTCGAACAACAAGTTCTCGTATATCTATCCGAAACTACCGGCTACATATATACAATAATTATCTTTTACAATACGGACGCGTGGTCCACATAGTATTCTCCGTCTTCAGCGATCACGTGGTCAAGAAAGAATGCTGCCAATTCCTCTTGAATTGCTCGCAGGCGATCTGGTGCTAGTAGTTCATCCCGCATCCGAAACATCTAATTTTAAGAAGGGGGTCAATACATATATATATGAATGAATGAAACTCAACACAAATGATGGTAATAAAATAAAATTGTGAATATTTTTATTTACGCACTTCATATTGTTTGTCGGATAGCCCTCTCACAGGTCGTGTGGCGGATGGACTACAAACGTAGTATCCACAGAAATCATTCCTTGTTCCTGCCACAACCACTTTACAAGAAACAGAGGTCAATCAAACTGATAATTAGCAAAATGGTATTGATGAAACTAGCGCTTGAATCACTAGGAGATCTGGCGTGGAATATGCTACTATATAGTACTTACTTTGGTGTCTAAATTGCAGCTTCTTGGTAGTCCGGAGCTTTTTGGTGAATTTTCCCCAAGCCCTGCCATACAAAGAAAACAATTACTTGATATCAGAAATGAACAAAGTTGCTGATATGGTGGATAATGATCGATTTAACTTACTTCTCGAGCATTTCAGTCATGTCCGCATACTCCTTGGGATCTTTTCGTCTCGAGTCTAAGACAGTTACTACTCCCCGCTCAAGCTTAATCTCTAGGAGAATATAGTGGTAGCTGCGCACGCATGCATAACTCACAATATTACATTACTATAACCTGGACTAATAAGGAAACCGAATATGCCATAAGACAGTAACACTCACTTGAAGTTGTAAGGAAAGAGTATTATATCTTTGTGTTCATTTATTACCAACGATTGTAGCAAGTTGGCCTCGGTATCTTGGGCACGAAATCTAACCTCAGTTGCATCTATGAGATATGTGTTAATGAACCCAATATCACCCACTTGTCTTTTCTTCAATTCGGCGATCTTCAATCTGCATAATATAGTGAGGATATTTATAAATACATGCAATGAAAGGGCTGAGTTATATAGAGATACTTAATGACAGAAGTAGTACTACTTATAGGCGATAGCAGGTGACCGTTGTTTTATCGAGGCCAATTGATTGAAAAACTGGTAGAACTCCTCAAATGGAATAGGCAACAGTTCAATTCCAAGGAGGTCATGCTCCTTTTTAACTCTCACATACAAAGTACTCCTCCCCTCAGACTCTTTGTAGGTTTTCATGTACCAATCATGCAATCTTCGCATCATCGTTGATAGAGAGCTTTCATCTTTGACGAGAGGCTTCCCGTACTCGTATCTTTGTATCTGCACCTCCAAGAAATCATAATGTACATCGTCGGGCAGGTAATCTTCAGGATTGCCATAACCGGGCACCATCCTCGGATCGGCGATGTCGCTAGCAGAGCACCTTGAGCGGGGGCACGATTGCCCGCTTGTTCGCCGAGCTGGGCAATTTGTTTCCCAGCTCGTCGTTCTTTCATCCTTTGATCACGCAGTACTTCCCGACCTCTCCGCTTTGGCAAATGCCTTTCCTATAATGCGCTCATAGTTGCCTTTGGCGAGACTTGGGTGGTTTTGTCGGGGCAGCGAGTGCGCTTCGCTTTGACGGATCTACCTTCTCCTCCGGAGGTGGATGTCTCTTTGCTTTCAACCCTTGAAACCAGTCATCCACTTGGTCTGCGCGATCTTCGCGTTTTCCTCCTCGCTCCTCTCGTCGGTAACTTCTCCGAGTCTTGAGAGAAGGACCGAATCTATATCTCCTCCGCCTTTGGCTGTCTGCTAGACGCCCGTAGAGCGAGCCAGGCGGATGTCTTCTTTCCTTGCTTACGAGGCGGAGGAGAAGGACTACGATCTTGGAGCAGCGGAGGCGGGGCGGGTCTCTTCCGCCCTTGCGACAAGGCGGAGAAGGAGGAGGCTGGCTGCTCGGGCGCGCCGGTGCAGGCGGAGAAGGAGGCGGAGTGCCGCCACGCGCGGAGAAGGAGCCGGCCGAGTGCCTGATCGTCACTTTCGCCGGAGGAGGCGGTGGAGGAGGCGGAGTGCCTGACTCGCTGGAGGAGGAGGAGGAGGGGAGGCGTCCAGTTCGGAAGGTTGATGAGATCCTTCGCCATAGGCATGAAGTCTTGAGCAGAACCCCGGTAGGGTGGTCAAGCCGGAGGTCCTCAAATCCCTCCGTTATTTCATCGACCATCACCTTAGCATATCATTCGGAATCGGCGGCGGTGAAAAGTTGAGTCGGGTTTAGTAGGATAAGCAGAGCCAACAATCGCCTTGACCTTCAAATTGCTCCATTGCGCCATAAGGTGGCAATTTTCAGCATCCGTGATAGCATCCACGGGATAGCTGGCAGGAGCCGTCAAGGCATGCTGCTCTGGCTGAAGCAGCTCGGTGGAAGCCACGCTGCTTCTCCGCTGAGATGGCGGGGTAACCGGGGAAGCTTGACAGGTCGTTGTTGTGATCAGCTGCTTCTCGTTCCTCTTCTCGTTCCTCTAGCCCCATTACCCTTTAGTGCAGCGCTGCATTAGGCTCTGCTCCGGTTTCTTCCTCCTCTCATGGGTTTTGTAACCCCTGCGTCCGAAATCCAGCCTTCCACGAAGCGGAACTGGCGTGCCTCGTGTCCGTCCGAGGTGCTCGAGGATTCGAGGGCCATTGTGAGCTCGTCCTTCTCCCCGTCAGAGCGAACTTCCCTTGCTGCGCTGCTTGATATAATGCTTAAGCCTCTTGACTGGTATGTCCAATTGTTCGTCCGTCCAAATGCACTTCCTGTTATAGGGTCCAAGGATCCGCCGCCCCGAAGAACCAAGTCCGACAGCGGTCTGGCCAGTTCATTGTCTCGGTTCGTTCCTTTATGAAGCAGATCAATCTCAGCCTTGGCCCACTTAGGTCGGGCTCTGAGGTAGCCACGACCCCGTGCGATGGTGAAGCTTCTTCTTCGCAGCATTTCTCTTGTTTGTCGCCGACATCTTTTTACTCTTTTCCGATGTCTTGTAGGCCACAAATGCGGGCCATCATCTCGATCTTCTCATATTTGCCCTTGAATTCTGGTGTCTCATTTTTTCGACATACGTATTGAGTTCTTTCTTCCAATTCCTGAATAGTTCTGCCATCTTCTTAAGAGCAAAAGACTTGATTAATGGCTCTATTACTGGCTTCTCGGATCATCCTCTAGCGGTAGGGTAAAATTTGACTTCAGCTCAGTCCAAAGATCATTTTTCGCATATCATTGACACAAGACACCTCGGGGTCTTCGTTCTTAGGCTTATACCATTGGTGGATGCTGATCGGGATCTTGTCCCTAACGGAACCCCTGACTGAGCAACAAATGCCTTCTTTGTCCGGTAGGGTTCAATCGGTTGGCCGTCGTAGCGATTTCTATGATCTCAAACTTTTCATCCGAGCTCAACTTTTCTTTGGGCCTCGTCTCTTTACGAAGTTGTGCTCGATCCGGAGGGCTAGAAAAAGAACAAAGACGAGAGTTAATTAATATGTGTACATACCAAAACAAAGGCGAGAGCTAGTCAGCATAAAACTAATATATATACCTGGCGGACTCGGTTTGGTGATCACCGAGCCGTCCTCACGGTCTACTTCTTCACCCTCTCCTTCTTGCACGGCATTGGGTCATCGGACCATGTAAATCATAGCCAGCTGCTTCTTCACCCTCTTCTTCCGGACCATCGTTGTCGCTGAGAAACATCATCGAGGAGGCGGCATCACTTCCGTGTACGATTATGTCCCTCAACAACGCTTCTTGTGCTTCGTCTCGGGTGGTGTCCATAGTTTCTAAAATTTTTTTACAACGTGGCAATTATTATTCAAACATGACAGATATGGATATATTAGTGGCAAACATAGAACTAGCTAGCTACACAATAAGGAATCATATTAGTGGCCTCGGCCTTCTTCTCTAGGGTTTGGGGTGGCCTCGACAACGCTTCAAGGGTTAGGGGTGGCCTCGAGAACGCTTCAAGCTAGGAGGGTAATATATTTACGTGTTGAAGCTATCGGGAGGGTCGGCGTTGAACACTACATCTATGTCCCACAAGTGGCGTGGGCATCGGCGCCCATGATAGGGTAGAGGTCGTGGATCGCCGAGTGGTCGAGGTCAAGGGTGGAGGATCGCCGAGGGTGGGAGGTTGCCTAGTGTCAAAGGATTCAACAAAACCATGTCTTCATCATTAGGCGAAAGTAACAGGTGCATGATGGTGCAAGCTCTCCAAAGTTATTTTGGAGCGGAGTCCCGGATAGGATAATTCACTTTCGGTACAAAGTTCAGCAAGAACCTTCGAATATCGTTATTTGAAAGCCCTTTCTTTGAGATTAGTACAAAAGGCAAATTATCCTATCCGGACTCCATTCGAACAACTTTGAAGGACTTCGTACCATCATGCCATGGTTACTTCGGCTAATGATGAAGCCATGGATTTCTTCAATACTTTGACACTATAGGAACCTCGACCTGAAACCTTCGACCCTTGACCCTTAACGACCCTCGACCCTCTACCTAGTTCTGACCCTCGACCCCTCGGCGATCCTCGACACCCTCGATACATACACAGCAGCGCAATAAAAAGAAGAGAAAAAAAAGAGGAGAAGAAGAAAGGAATAGAAGAGAAGAAGAAAAAATAGATTTTTCTATTTTTCTTCTTCTCTTCTATTCCTTTCTTCTCTTCTTCTTCTTCTTTTTCCTCTTCTTATTTATTTCTCCTCTTCTTCCTCTCCTCTTCTTCTCCTTTCTTCCTCTTCTTATTTTCCTTTTATATGAACATATCATCATATATATGAACATACATTTTCTTTGCATATGCATATGAACATACATACATACATTTTTCTTTCATATGAACATACATACATACATTTTCTTTGCATATGACCATACATACATTTTTCTTTGCATATGACCATTCATACATTTTCTTTGCATATGCTTTGCATATAAACATACATGCATATGAACATACATACATACATATAAACATAACATACATACACAAAATTCTAAAAATCTGCCTAAAAATCTAAAAATCTGCCTAAAAATTATATGAAAAAAGCATACATCATCCATCCATCCATATAATGAACATATAATCATCCATCCATCCATATAATCAACATATGCATATGA
Source organism: Aegilops longissima (assembly GCA_021605205.1). Lineage (NCBI taxonomy): Eukaryota > Viridiplantae > Streptophyta > Magnoliopsida > Poales > Poaceae > Aegilops > Aegilops longissima. The sequence goes on from CM038678.1 coordinate 601,567,530, forward strand.
AAAAAATTATATGAAAAAAATTATCTGAAGAGGATCGAGGGACAAGGAGGAAAGGGGTCGCGGGCGGACGAATGGGGAGGAGGCGGCGTCGAGGCGAGGCGGCGGGGGCGAGCGCCCGGCGCACGACAATGGTGAGGCGGGCAGGCGCGAGGCACGGCCGTGCGTGCTCGAGGGACGGGCAGGGGCATGGGGCGGCGTCCGGCGTGGGCTCGGGCGCGAGGCAGGGCACGGGGGAGGCAGGGATGGCGGTCGGCGGCGGCGACGGCGACGAGCCTTGAGCGATTTGGGCGATCTGGCGGCCGGGGCAAGCCCAGCTAGGGAGGCGAGAGAGATGTGAAATTTTCACAAGTTCTATATATATAAAAGTGCATTGGTCCCGGTTGGTGCCACGAACCGGGACCAATCCCTACTAGTCCCGGTTGGTGCCACCAACTGGGACCAAAACCAATTTTCAACAGCCCAAAAGGCGGAAGCGGCGGCCTTTTGTCGGTTGGTGGCACCAACCGGGACTAAAGGAACATTGGTCCCGGACCAAAGGCCTTATACTGCCCAGCGCCAAATGTTTAGTCCCACCTCGCTAGTTGAGAGGGAGCCGCACCGGTTCATAAGGTGCGGTGCGCCTTCCCTCTCGAGCTCCTCTCTAAAGCAGACTTTCGGGCCTAAACGTGCAATATGTGTCTGTGGGCCTACTGGGCCACCCGCGGGCCTGAATCCTAGCCCATGTAGGGTTTCTAGTCGTATTCAGGCCGTGGGTGCCCAATAGGTGGCACTTTTTTTGTTTTTTTGTTTTATTTGTTGCTTTATTTAGTTTATTTTGGTTTTGGTTTATTTTTCTTTTGGTCTTTTGCTTTATTTTTTAATTCTTTTTTGCTTTTTGTTTTAGAAAAATTATAAACTTTCTGTTTGTGCCATTAGTTTTCAAATTTGAAAACTCTTTTTTTGATTTCTTTGTTGCTTTATTTATTTTATTTTGTTTCTACTTACAACAAAATACTTATTGTTGCTATTTTATTTTTTCAGTTTTTCTTACATTTTACGCATTATTTAGTTTTTGTTGTTCTTTGCTTTATTTTTAATTCTTTTTGCTTTTAGTTTTAGAAAAATTATAAACTTTCTGTTAGTGCCATTAGTTTTCAAATTTGAAAACTCTTTTTTTTTTTCTTTGTTGTTTTATTTATTTTATTTTGTTTCTACTTACAACAAAATACTTATTGTTGCTATTTTATTTTTTTTCAGTTTTTGTTATGCTTTCGCATTATTTAGTTTTTGTTGTTTTTGCTTTATTTTTTAATTCTTTTTGCTTTTAGTTTTAGAAAAATTGTAAACTTTCTGTTAGTGTCATTAGTTTTCAAATTTGAAAACTCTTTTTTGTTTTCTTTGTTGCTTTATTTATTTTATTTTGTTTACGCTTACAACAAAGCGGTGTGTAGAGGGCGGGCTTATAAACGGTGTGGCGCCCTTGGTTGGCGAGGTTGTCAAATTCATAGTTTTCAAATGAACTCTGAAAAAGTTGGCATAGCATGTGCATGTACAAAGCGGACAATGGTATCATACTAAATGCATTACAAAGTTGGCATGGTATCATCATAATAGTTGCGGAGAAGGTCTTCACTTTTCTTCGCTTGTGTCGTTTGCTTATTGCGCCGTAACCATGGATAATCTTCATCGTTTATCGGGATGCTTGGGTCAGCCTTGACTTTGAAGGGAATTTCATGAAACTTTTCATACTCTTGGACATGTCATCTTGCCCTCCACTCCCAAGATGTCCCTTTTCCTGAAAGAACTATGTGGCGCTTTGGCTCATTGTATGATGTATTCGCTTCCTTATCTTTTCTTTTCCTCGGTCCGGTAGACATGTCCTTCACATAGATAACCTGTGCCACATCATTGGCTAGAATGAGCGGTTCGTCGATGTACCCAAGATTTTTCGGATCCACTTGTTGTCATTCCGTCTTGTGGGTCTACCTGCACCCGCCTCTGACAGATTGACCCACTTGCACTTAAACAAAGGGACCTTAAAATCTACTCCGTAGTCAAGTTCCCATATGTCTACTATGTAACCATAATATGTGTCATTTCCTTGTCGGTTGCTGCATCAAGCGGACACCGCTGTTTTGGTGCTCTTTTCATCTTGGTCAATCGTGTAAAATGTATTCCCATTTATCTCGTATCCTTTCCAAATCATTACAGATCGAAGATGGTCCCTGGACAACAAGTACAGCTCATCACAAACAGTGATGTCACCTCGAGACGTGTTTCCAACCAACTGCTGAAAGTCTGATGTGTTCACATGTAATCCGATCGTCGCCTTTGCTCCGGGTGTTTGGGCCTTGATGTTCTTGTGTTCATCGACATACGGGGTCACCAAGGTAGAGTTACTGTAGAAGCTGTGTAGTGTGCTTGAGACCAAGAATATCCGTCCCTGCATATTATTGAGTCTCTTCCAAGCGTGCCTTTTCGGTCAGTCTCCCCTCATACCGCGATTTAGGGAGACCTATCTTCTTAAGGCCAGGAATGAAGTCAACACAAAACCCGATGACATCCTCTGTTTGATGGCCCATGGAGATGCTTCCTTCTGGCCTAAGCGATTCTTCTGAACATATTTCTTTAGGACTCCATGAACCTCTCAAAGGGGTACATATTGTGTAGAAATACGGGCCCCAGAATGACAATCTCGTCGACTAGATGAACTAGGACGTGCGTCATGATATTGAAGAAGGATGGAGGGAACACCAGCTCGAAACTGACAAGACATTGCGCCACATCACTGAAGGAAATATGCCCTAGAGGCAATAATAAAAGTTATTATTTATTTCCTTATATCATGATAAATGTTTATTATTCATGCTAGAATTGTATTAACCGGAAACATAATACATGTGTGAATATATAGACAAACAGTATGTCACTAGTATGCCTCTACTTGACTAGCTTGTTAATCAAAGATGGTTAAGTTTCCTAACCATGAACAAGGAGTTGTTATTTGATTAACAAGGTCACATCATTAGTTGAATGATCTGATTGACATGACCCATTCCGTTAGCTTAACACTTGATCGTTTAGTATGTTAATGCTTTCTTCATGACCCATACATGTTCCTATAACTATGAGATTATGCAACTCCGTTTACGGAGGAACACTTTGGTACTACCAAGCGTCCTGGCGTGGCTGGGTGATTATAAAGGAGTACTACAGGTGTCTCCAAAGGTACTTGTTGGGTTGGCGTATTTGAGATTAGGTTTTGTCCTCCGATTGTGGGAGAGGTATCTCGAGCCTTCTCGGTAATGCACATCACCTAAGCCTTGCAAGCATTACAACTAATGAGTTAGTTGTGAGATGATGTATTACGGAACGAGTAAAGAGACTTACGTAGCGAGATTGAACTAGGTATTGGATACCGACGATCGAATCTCGGGTAAATAACATACCGATGACAAAGGGAACAACGTATGTCGTTATGCGGTTTGACCGATAAAGATCTTCGTAGAATATGTAGGAACCAATATGGGCATCCAGGTTCCGCTATTGGTTATTGACCGAGAATGGTTCTAGGTCATGTCTACATAGTTCTCGAACCCGTAGGGTCCATGCGCTTAACGTTTGATGACAGTTCATAATGAGTTTATAAGTATTGATGCACGAAGGTTGTTGAGTCCCGGATGTGATCACGGACATGACGAGGAGTCTCGAAATGGTCGAGACATAAAGATTGATATATTGGAAGCCTACATTTGGACATCGGAAGTGTTCGGGTGAAATCGGGATTTTACCGAGTGCAGGAGGTTACGGAACCCCGGGAAGTCTATGGGCCTTAATGGGCCATGGGAGAAGAGGAAGGGCAGGCCAAGGTGGGCTGCGCCCCCTCCCCTCTAGTCCGAATAGGACAAGGAAGGGGCGCCCTTCCCTCTTCCCCTCCTCCAATCCTAGTCCAACTAGGAGAGGGGAGTCCTACTCGGTGGGAGTAGGACTCCTCCTTAGTCGCGCCCCCTAGGGCAGCCACCTCCCCTTGGCTCCTTTATATCTGGGGCAGGGGGCACCCCAAGGCACACAAGTTGATCTCGGATCTTTCCTTAGCCGTGTGCGGTGCCCCTTCCACCATATTCCACTTCGGTCATATCGTCGCGGAGCTTAAGCGAAGCCTGCGCGGAGAAGTCATATCGTCGTGGAGCTTAAGCGAAGCCCTGCGTCGATGAAGCATCAACATCGTCCTGCGCCGTCGTCTTGTGGAACTCATCCCGACACTTTGCTGGATCGGTCAGGGGATCGTCATCGAGCTGAGCGTGTGCGAGAACTTCGGAGGTGCCGTCGTTCGGTGCTTGGATCGGTCGGATCGTGAAGGCGTCGACTACATCAACAGCGTTGTTATAGCGCTTCCGTTTCGGTCTCACGAGTGCGTGGGCGGACCTCTCCCCTCGTTGCTATGCCATCACCATGGTCTTGCGTGATCGTGGAAATTTTTGAAATTACTCGTTCCCCACCGATGGCATCCGAGCCTGGTTTTATGCGTTGATGTCATATGCACGAGTAGAACACAAGTGAGTTGTGGGCGATACAAGTCATACTACCTACCAGCATGTCATACTTTGGTTCAGCGGTATTGTGAGATGAAGCGGCCCGGACCGACATTACGCGTGCGCTTCGCGAGACTGGTTTCACCGCTCCGAGCACTCGTTGCTTAAAGGTGACCGGCGGTGTCTGTCTCTCTCACTTTAGTTGAATCGAGTGTGGCTCGCCCGGTCCTTGAGAAGGTTAAAGCGGAGTCTATTTGACGAAATATCGTTGTGGTTTTGATGCGTGGTAAAACGGTTCTTGCTCAGCCCGTAGCAGCCACGTAAAACTTGCAACAACAAAGTAGAGGACGTCTAACTTGTTTTTGCAGGGCATGTTGTGATGTGATATGGTCAAGGCGTGATGCTATATTTTATTGTATGAGATGATCATGTTTTGTAACCGAGTTATCGGCAATGGCAGGAGCCATATGGTTGTCGCTTTATTGTATGAAATGCAAGCGCCATGTAATTGCTTTACTTTATCACTAAGGAGTAGCGATAGTCGTAGAAGCAATAGTTGGCGAGGCGACAACGATGCTACGATGGAGATCAAGGTGTCGCGCCCGGTGGCGATGGTGATCATGGCGGTGCTTGGCGATGGAGATCACAAGCACAAGATGATGATGACCATATCATATCACTTATATTTATTGCATGTGATGTTTATCCTTAATGCATCTTATCTTGCTTTGATTGGCGGTAGCATTATAAGATGATCTCTCACCAAAATTATCAAGAAGTGTTCTCCACAGTATGCACCGTTGCGAAAGTTCTTCGTCTGAGACACCACGTGATGATCGGGTGTGATAGGCTCTACGTTCAAATACAGCGGGTGCAAAACAGTTGCGCACGCGAATACTCAGGTTAAACTTGCGAGCCTAGCATATAACAGATATGGCCTCGGAACACGAGACCGAAAGGTCGGCGTGAATCATATAGTAGATATGATCAACATAGTGATGTTCACCATTGAAACTACTCCATCTCACGTGATGATCGGACATGGTTTAGTTGATTTGGATCACGTAATCACTTAGATGACTAGAGATGTGTCTGTCTAAGTGGGAGGTTTTAATATGATTAATTAAACTTTAATTTATCATGACCTTAGTCCTGGTAGTATTTTGCAAAGTATGTTGTAGATCAATAGCTCGCGTTGTTGCTTCCCTATGTTTTTATATGTGTTCCTAGAAAATTATATTGAAAGATGTTAGTAGCAATGATGCGGATTGGATCCGTGATCTGAGGTTTATCCTCATTGCTGCAGAAGAATTATGTCCTTAATGCACGCTAGGTGACAGACCTATTGCAGGAGCGATCGCAGGCGTTATGAGCGTTTGGCTAGCTCAATATGAGCGAATCTGAGGCGTTATGAGCGTTTGGCTAGCTCAATATGATGACTACTTGATAGTTTAGTGCACCATGCTTAACGGCTTAGAATCGGGACTTCAAAGGCGTTTTGAGCGTCATGGATCATATGAGATATTCCAGGAATTGAAGTTAATATTTCAAGCAAATACCGAGTTGAGAGATATGAAGTCTCCAACAAGTTCTATAGCTAAAAGATGGAGGAGAGTCGCTCAACTAGTGAGCATGTGCTCAGATTATGCGAGTACTTCAATCGCTTGAATCAAGTGGGAGTTAATCTTCCGGATAAGATAGTGATTGACAGAATTCTCTAGTCACCATCACTAAGTTAGTAGAACTTCGTGATGAACTATAGTATGCAAGGGATGACGAAAAAGATTCTCGAGCTCTTGGCGATGCTAAAATCGTGAAGGTAGAAATCAAGAAAAACATCAAGTGTTGATAGTTGACAAGACCACTAGTCTCAAGGAAAATGGCAAAGGAAGAAGGGAACTTCAAAAGGAGCGGCAAGCAAGTTGCTGCTCGAGTGAAGAAGCCCAAGTCTAGACCTAAGCACGAGACTAAGTACTTACACTGCATAGGAAATGGTCCTTTGAAGCGGAAATACCCCAAATATTTGGTGGATAAGAAGGATGGAAAAGTGAACAAGGGTATATTTAATATACAAGTTATTGATGTGTGCTTTACTAGTGTTTATAGTAGCCCCAGTATTTGATACTTGTTAGGTTGCTAAGATTAGTAACTCGAAATGGGAGTTACAGAATAAGCAGAAACTAGTTGAAGGGAAGTGACGATGAGTGTTGGAAGTAGTTCCAAAATTGATATGATCATCATCGCACACTCCTATACTTTCGGGATTAGTGTTAAACCTAAATAAATGTTATTAGGTGTTTGCGTTGAGCATGAATATGATTTGATCATGTTTATTGCAAAGCGGTTATTCATTTAAAGTCAAAGAATAATTGTTGTTCTGTTTAAATGAATAAAACCTTCGATGGTCATACACCCAACGAAAATAGTTTATTGGATCTCGATCGTAGTGATACGCATATTCATAATATTGATGCCAAAAGATGCAAAGTTAAAAATGATAGTGCAACTTATTTGTGGCACTGCCGTTTAGGTCATATTGGTGTAAAGCGCATGAAGAAACTCCATCTGATGGGATTTTGGAATCACTTGATTATGAATCACTTGATGCTTGCGAACCATGCCTTATGGGCAAGATGACTAAAGACTCATTCTCGGAACAATGGAGCGAGCAAATGACTTATTGGAAATAATACATCTTGATGTATGCGGTCCGATGAGTGTTAAAACTCACGGCAAGTATCGTTATTTTCGACCTTCACAAAGATGATTTGAGCAGATATGGGTATATCTACTTGATGAAACACAAGTCTGAAACATTTGAAAAGTTCAAAGAATTTCAGAGTGAAGTGAAGAATCATCGTAACAAGAAAATAAAAGTTTCTACGATATGATCGCGAGAGGAAAATATTTGAGTTGCGAGTTTGGCCTTGATTAAAACAATGTGGAATAGTTTCACAGCTCACGCCACATGGAACACCATAACGTAATGGTGTGTCCGAGCGTCATAACCGCACTTTATTTGATATGGTGCGATCTATGATGTCTCTTATCAGTTTACCACTACCGTTTTGGGGTCATGCATTAGAGACAGCTGCATTCACGTTTAATAGGGCACCATCTAAATCCGTTGAGATGACACCGTATGAACTATGGTTTAGCGATAAACCTAAGCTATCGTTTCTTAAAGTTTGGAGTTGTGATGCTTATGTGGAAAAGTTTTCACGATAAGCTTGAACCCAAATCGAGAAGTGCGTCTTCATAGAATACCCAAAGGTAACTATTGGGTACACCTTCTATCACAGATCCGAAGGCAAGTTTTTCGTTGCTAAGATGGATCCTTTCTAGAGAAGAAGTTTCTCTCGAAAGAAGTGAGTGGGAGGAAAGTAGAACTTGATGAGGTAATTGTACCTTCTTCCTTATTGGAAAGTAGTTCATCACAGAAATCAGTTCGATGATTCCTACACCAATTAGTGAGGAAGTTAATGATGATGATCATGAAACTTGAGATCAAGTTGCTACCAAACCTCGTGGGTCTTCGAGTAAGATCCGCACCAGTGAATGCGGTAATCATGCTCTGTAAGTCATGTTACTAGACCATGATGAACCTCGAACTATGAGGAAGCGATGATGAGCCCAGATTCATGAAATGGCTTGAGGCCATGAAATCTGAGATGGGATCCATGTATGAGAACAAAGTATGGACTTTGATGGAGTTGCCCGATGATCGGCAAGCCATATTATATAAATGGATCTTCAAGAGGAAGGCAGATCTGATAGTAGTGTTACTATCTACAAAGCTAGACTTGTCAAAAGGTTTTGACAAAGTTCAAGATGTTGAATACAATGAGATTTTCTCACTCGTATCGATGCTTAAAAGTCTGTCCGAATCATGTTAGCAATTACCACATTTTATGAAATCTGGCAAATGGATGTCAAAACTACATTCTTTAATGCATTTATTAAAGAAGAGTTGTATATGATGCAACCAGAAGGTTTTATCAATCCTAAAGGAGCTAACAAAATGTGCAAGCTTCAGCGATCCATCTATGGACTGGTGCAAGCATCTCGGAGTTGGAATAAGCGCTTTGATAGTATGATCAAAGCATATGGTTTTATCTGAGACTTTTGGAGAAGCTTGTATTTACAAGAAAGTGAGTGGGAGCACTACAACATTTCGATAAGTATATGTGAATGACATATTCTTGATCGGAAATAATGTAGAATTATTCGCAAAGCATAAAGGAGTATTTGAAAGGAGTTTTTCAAAGAAGGACCTCGGAGAAGCTGCGTACAAATTGAGCATCAAGATCTATTGAGATAGATCAAAAACGCTTGATAAGTTTTTCAATAAGTACATACCTTGTCAAGAATTTTGAAGTAGTTCAAAATGGAACAGTCAAAGAAAGAGTTCTTGCCTATGTTACAAGGTGTGAGATTGAGTAAGACTCAAAACCCGACCACGGCAGAAGATAGAAAGAGAATGAAAGTCATTCCCTATGCATCAGGCATAGGTTCTATAAAGTATGCTATGCTATGTACCAGACCTATTGTATACCTTGCTCTGAATTTGGCAAGGGAGTACAATAGTGATCTAGGAGTAGATCACTGGACATTGGTCAAGAACATCCTTAGTGAAGACTAAGGAAATATTTCTCGATTATGGAGGTGATAAAAGAGCCCGTCGTAAAGAGTTACATCGATGCAAGCTTTTTACACTGATCCAGATGACTCTAAGTCTCAATCTGGATACATATTGTAAGTGGAAGCAATTAGCTAGAGTAGCCCGTGCGAGCATTGTAGACATAGAATATTTGCAAAATACATACGGCTCTGAATGTGACAGACCCGTTGACTAAACTTCTCTCACGAGCAAAACATGATCATCCCTTAGTACTCTTTGGGTGTTAATCACATAACGATGTGAACTAGATTATTAACTCTAGTAAACCCTTTGGGTGTTGGTCACATGACGATGTGAACTATGGGTGTTAATCACATACAGATGTGAATATTAGTGTTGAATCACATGATGATGTGAACTAGATTATTGACTCTAGTGCAAGTGGGAGACTGAAGGAAATATGCCCTAGAGGCAATAATAAAAGTTATTATTTATTTCCTTATATCATGATAAATGTTTATTATTCATGCTAGAATTGTATTAACCGGAAACATAATACATGTGTGAATATATAGACAAACAGTATGTCACTAGTATGCCTCTACTTGACTAGCTTGTTAATCAAAGATGGTTATGTTTCCTAACCATGAACAAGGAGTTGTTATTTGATTAACAAGGTCACATCATTAGTTGAATGATCTGATTGACATGACCCATTCCGTTAGCTTAACACTTGATCGTTTAGTATGTTAATGCTTTCTTCATGACCCATACATGTTCCTATAACTATGAGATTATGCAACTCCGTTTACGGAGGAACACTTTGGGTACTACCAAGCGTCCTAGCGTATCGGGTGATTATAAAGGAGTACTACAGGTGTCTCCAAAGGTACTTGTTGGGTTGGCGTATTTGAGATTAGGTTTTGTCACTCCGATTGTTGGAGAGGTATCTCGGGCCTTCTCGGTAATGCACATCACCTAAGCCTTGCAAGCATTACAACTAATGAGTTAGTTGTGAGATGATGTATTACGGAGCGAGTAAAGAGACTTACGTAGCGAGATTGAACTAGGTATTGGATACCGACGATCGAATCTCGGGTAAGTAACATACCGATGACAAAGGGAACAACGTATGTCGTTATGCGGTTTGACCGATAAAGATCTTCGTAGAATATGTAGGAACCAATATGGGCCATCCAGGTTCCGCTATTGGTTATTGACCGAGAATGGTTCTAGGTCATGTCTACATAGTTCTCGAACCCGTAGGGTCCGCACGCTTAACGTTTGATGATGACAGTTCATAATGAGTTTATAAGTATTGATGCACGAAGGTTGTTGAGTCCGGATGTGATCACGGACATGACGAGGAGTCTCGAAATGGTCGAGACATAAAGATTGATATATTGGAAGCCTACATTTGGACATCGGAAGTGTTCGGGTGAAATCGGGATTTTATCGAGTGCAGGAGGTTACGGAACCCCGGGAAGTCTATGGGCCTTAATGGGCCATGGGAGAAGAGGAAGGGCAGGCCAAGGTGGGCTGCGCCCCCTCCCCTCTAGTCCGAATAGGACAAGGAAGGGGGGCGCCGCCTCCCTCTTCCCCTCCTCCAATCCTAGTCCAACTAGGAGAGGGGAGTCCTACTCCCGGGAGTAGGACTCCTCCTTAGTCGCCTCCCCTAGGGCCGCCACCTCCCCTTGGCTCCTTTATATCACGGGGCGGGGGCACCCCAAGGCACACAAGTTGATCTCGGATCTTTCCTTAGCCGTGTGCGGTGCCCCTTCCACCATATTCCACTTCGGTCATATCGTCGCGGAGCTTAAGCGAAGCCTGCGCCGGAGAAGTCATATCGTCGTGGAGCTTAGGCGAAGCCCTCGTCGATAGAGCATCAACATCGTCCTGCCACGCCGTCGTCTTGTGGAACTCATCCCGACACTTTCTTTGGATCGGTCAGGGATCGTCATCGAGCTGAGCGTGTGCGAGAACTTCGGAGGTGCCGTCGTTCGGTGCTTGGATCGGTCGGATCGTGAAGGCGTCGACTACATCAACAGCGTTGTTATAACGCTTCCGTTTTCGGTCTCACGAGTGCGTGGGCGGACACTCTCCCTCTCGTTGCTATGCCATCACCATGGTCTTGCGTGATCGTAGGAAATTTTTGAAATTACTCGTTCCCCAACAATCACTTCTTAGAGTTGAGTGCGATTTCGGATCGATCACCTTCGAGATATTGCATTGAGGAATGCACATAGCTTCATAATGGCTAATCGGACGTTTTCGGTGAAAGCCCCTCAATGCAACCGGAAGCGATTGCGTCATAATCACGTGGCGATCATGAGACTTTAGGTTCGGAACTTTTTCTCGGCATATTTATTATTCCCTTTATATTGACGAGAAGCCGGTCGGGACCTTCATCTTGAGCGAGGCATTGAAAGAATATTTCTTTCTCTTCTTTCGTAAGAGCGTAGTGGCGGGACCTTCATCTTGCTTGGAGGCATGCCCTCTTTTTCGTGCAAGCGTTGCAGGTCCTCTCGTGCCTCGGTGTATCTTTTGTCTTCCCATACCGCCCAAGAAGCCTAGCAGGTTCACGCAAAGGTTCTTCGTCACGTGCATCACGTCGATCGAAGAGCGGACCTCTAGGTCTTTCGATGAGGTAGGTCCCAAAATATAGATTTCTTCTTCCACATGGGTGCGTGATTCTCGGCGTCATTGAACAGCTAGTCCGCGGGACCCTTTCCAAAGATTACGTGTAAATCATTGACCATAGCAAATGCGTGATCACCGATGCGCATGGCGGGCTTCTTCCGGTGATCTGCCTGCCTTTGAAATGCTTGCCTTTCTTTCGACATTGATGGTTGGTCGGAAGAAATCGGCGATGGCCAGTACACATTCTTCCTGCAGCTTCCGGTATATACTATCGGTGTCAAGTAAGCAGTGCGTGCATCGTGGTATCCCTTGTTTATCATCACGAAGGTTCTTGAGAGCGGGCCAATCGTTGATGGTCACGAACAACAACGCCTTTAGGTCAAATTCCTCCTTTTGTGCTCATCCCACGTCGTACACGTTTCCATTCCACAGTTGTAAAAGTTCTTCAACTAATGGCCTTAGGTACACATCAATGTCATTGCGGGTTGCTTAGGGCCTTGGATGAGAACGGCATCATAATGAACTTCCGCTTCATGCACATCAAGGAGGAAGGTTATACATACATAGAGTCACGGGCCGTGTCTGTGATTGCTGCTCTGCTCCCGAAAGGATTAATGCCATCCGCGCTTAAAGCAAACCATCGTTTCTTGGGTCCTTTGCAAACTCATCCCGATACTTTCTCTTGATTTTTCTCCACTGCGACCCGTCGTGGGTGCTCTCAACTTCCGTCTTTCTTACGGTCCTCACTGTGCCATCGCATCAACTTGGCATGCTCTCCGTTTACGAACAGATGTTTCAACCGTGGTATTATAGGAGCATACCACATCACCTTCGAGAACCCTCTTCACCGGAGGCTCGCGATCAACATCACGGGGTCATCTCGTCGATCTTATACCGTAATGCACCGCATACCGCGCATGCGTTCAGATCCTTGTAGGCACCACGGTAGAGGATGCGATCATTAGGGCATGCATGTATCTTCTCCACCTCCAATCCTAGAGGGCATCGACCTTCTTTGCTGCGTATGTCTTGTCGGGCAATTCGTTATCCTTTGGAAGCTTCTTCTTTATTATTTTGATAGCTTCTCAAATCCTTTATCGAGCCTGACATTCTCGCCTTCCACTGCAGCAATTCGAGTGCGGTGCCGAGCTTTGTGTTGCCATCTTCGCAATTGGGGTACAACCCTTTTGTGATCCTCTAACATGCGATCGAACTTCAGCTTCTCCTTTTGACTTTCGCATTATGTCCTTGCATCGACAATGACCCGGCGGAGATCATCATCATCGGGCACATCGTCTGGTTCCTCTTGATCTTCAGCAGACTTTGCCCGTTCGGCACCATCGTGCACATCGTCAGTGCATCTTGATGTTCGATAGCATCACCGTATTCAGGGGCACATAGTTGTCATCGTACTCTTCTTCCTCGCCGTCTTCCATCATAACCCCTATTTCTCCGTGCCTCGTCCAAACATTATAGTGTGGCATGAAACCCTTGTAAAGCGGTGGGTGTGAAGGATTTTCCGGTCGAGTAAGACTTCGTATTCCCACATATAGGGCATGGACAACACATAAAACCATTCTGCTTGTTTGCCTCAGCCACTTGAGAAAATCATGCACGCCCTTAATGTACTCGGAGGTGTGTCATCACCGTACATCCATTGCGGTTCATCTGCGTGCATTATATATAATTAAGTCTGTCAAAAATCATTACGAACATCATGAATAGATAATCAAGTGACCAAATTAATAGAAGTTCATCATCACATAAAACCAAAGTACATACATAGTTCTCATCTAACAACATAAAGCTCTGCGAGCATCTAAATTAATTAAACCATACATTGAAACTATGTAAAAAATTCAATGCGAAAACAAATCGATCATAATCGCAACCAAGGTAACAACTGATCCAACGGCATAATGATACCAAGCCTCGGTATGAATGGCATATTTTCTAATCTTTCTCATCTTCAAGCGCATTGCATCCATCTTGATCTTGTGGTCATCGGCGACATCCGCAACATGCAACTCTAATATCATCTTCTCCTCCTCAAGTTTTTTATTTTTTCCTTCAAGAAATTGTTTTCTTCTTCAACTAAATTTAACCTCTCGACAATAGGGTCGGTTGGAATTTCGGTTCAACAACCTCCTAGATAAATAAAATCTATGTCACGTTGGTGGCATAATTTTCATAAACAATAAATGAACCAATAGTTATGAAAATATAATATATACCACATCCGAATCATAGACAGGGCGAGGGCCGGCGGGGCGGATACCAAAACCATCGCACTATATAAGATGTAATAATAAAAGTAAGAAAATAATACAAGTATCTATCTAAACAAACAAGTAATAATATGTTTCCTTTCGGAAAGAAGATAAGAACAAGAGGCTCACCACGGTGGTGCTGGCGATGAGATCGGCGCGGGTGATCGGCGGCGATAAAAGGCGGGGCGGGCGTGACGGACCGCTAAACCTAGATAAATATTGAGGAAAATGGAGCTTGGCGGTCGAGCTTGGAGAGGAGAAACCTTAAGTAGTGTGACTCGGGCATTCCATGAACACCTTGTGTGCATAGGAGGTGAGCTAGAGCACCACCAAGCCCTCTCCCCTCGGCCGGAAAAAAGCAGGCGGTGTGCTCTGCTCTTGCTGAGGGCTATATATAAACAGCACCATTAGCTTGGGTTGGTGGCTTGAGCAGGACTAAAGGAAGCGCTGGTCGGTTCATCTGCCACCAACCGGGACCAATAGTGGTGGGCCAGGATCCAGGACCATTGGTCCCGGTTCGTCCCTTTTCTAGGACTCTTTAAGTTGAAAGTGAAAAGACAAAGATTTATGGCTCATCAAGCATATACAATCCATGTGAAGAAACAATACATTAGTAGAAAACAGGGCTTTCGTTCAGGCATTGATTTTTACTGAGGTTTTGATGACCTCAATAAGTAAGTAGCATGGCCAGTGATGAGTGCGGCCGTCCTGAACGCAGCGCCAGATGCACGCACCGCATCGATGGCAGCGGCGTGCGAGCGTGCGAGGTGATTTGTGCAAGAGAAATCATCAAAATCAGTAAAGCGGGGATACATAGCTGGATACAAGCAAATACAGCTCAAAAGTCTCGCCTGGTGGGCTCGCCACGGTACTTTTCTGACATCAATAAGGGCCGGTACAGTCAGAGCGTGCAGGGCTTAATTATTACTTTTGGGCTGGCGGGCCCTAGCTTTTGGGCGACAGAATTTCTGTACGACACGGGTGGGGTGGCGTGTATGCAGGCCGTCCGCTTTCTCGCAGTCCTACGTCTAGCACGGGATCTCCTTCCACTAAAAAAAACACGGGATCCCCTTTTCCGATTTGCGGGTGTGAAGCAGCCTTCTCACACAGGGTCGGACATCTTTTTTGACCTTGCGACCGCTGGCGTGCACGACAGTGTGCAGCTCTCTATGCGCGCGTTGGTGGTCCATGCATGCACCCCTCCACGCTGCTTTGGGCTTAACAACATGTGGATAAATAATTAATTTAATTAAAATTTCACAGGTGGGGTTACATTCGTTCTCGTGCCAAACGAAGCGTATAACCAACACGCTGCCTGCTGCATGCACCACGTTTATTTTTAAACTAATGTTAAACACTGGATTAGCGTGTTAATTGAAGAGTAAAACAGACAGATGTGATTACATTTGTCCTCTCGCCCCACGGTACAACAAATCTACTCTCTGCCTGGCTGCTGCTAAGTGCACAACATATATTTTTAACTGAACATTTATTTTGCCTCTGACTATTCGCCGTCTGTCCTGGTGGGTACACCCCCTCTGCATCTTTATTGCCAGCCAGCTGCCTTGTGTCTGGTACTTTTGTCAGATGTGGTGCACGCCCGTGGTCAGATTTCAGCTGCGGCGGCGCCGGCGCTCGGATCCGGGTGAGTGAAACTCT